>CM077244.1:30551648-30571648 GCA_039654775.1 Spinibarbus caldwelli
CATAGACTACTATATTTTCAGCTACATACAGTTTAAAGCAGGAGTGCCCAGTCCTGTTCCTGGAGATCTACCTTCCTGCAGAGTTCAGCTCCAATCCTGATCCAACAAACCTGTCTGTAATTATCAAGTGCTCTTGAAGATCTTAATTAGCTGGTTAATTTTTGTTTGATTAAGGCTGGAGCTGAACTTTGCAGGAAGGTAGATCTCCAGGAACAGGATTAGTTTAAACCAAGGGTTTTAAAATTGTTCCTAGAGTCTCTAAATGTAACCCGGAGAAAACCAAGGAATAAGGAAAACATTCAAAATGTGCAATGCTGTCAACTGGAGAGGCTCCAGGGGAAAAAAAATGCTCGAGGTGGTTTTTGGCTTGTGTGATTAAGGGTAAATGCAAATAATGTGAGATGGAAATGCAATTGCCGTATAAATTCCTCTATGCACATCAAAAAAGTCATTTAACTTTGCATGACAGAAAAAAACAAAACAAGAAAACAGTAACATAAATATTGAGTACTCCTGCCCTGAGAGCAGTACATAGTTCAGTAAAAATAACAGTGATATGAATCTACTAGTGCATAGTACACTAAAAATAACACTAATACGGACCTATTGAGTACTCCTGCCCCGAGAGGAGCGCATAGTACAGTAAAAATAACAGTAATATCAATATTGAGTACTCCTGCCCCGAGGGCGGCGCATAGTACAGTAAAAATAACAGTGATATGAATCTACTAGTGCATAGTACACTAAAAATAACACTAATACGGACCTATTGAGTACTCCTGCCCCGAGAGGAGCGCATAGTACAGTAAAAATAACAGTAATATCAATATTGAGTACTCCTGCCCCGAGGGCGGCGCATAGTACAGTAAAAATAACAGTGATATGAATCTACTAGTGCATAGTACACTAAAAATAACACTAATACGGACCTATTGAGTACTCCTGCCCCGAGAGGAGCGCATAGTACAGTAAAAATAACAGTAATATCAATATTGAGTACTCCTGCCCCGAGAGCAGCGCATAGTACAGTGAAAATAACAGTAATAGGAATATTGAGTACTCCTGCCCCGAGAGCAGTGCTAATGCTAACGCTAACTGACTGATGAAATGTCACAGAGATTTGAAGGAGTTCTCGCTCATATCGGTTTCACAGACAGCACGGCAGGATTGGAAAAGCATGTTTTACTCCATTTACCTCATAAGCAGCTTTGTTGCGATCGACTAATGAAGCAGTCTATTGAAAATGCATACTATATGATATATTTAGTCGATGAATATTTGTTCTGTGCATCTTTGTTCACTAATTATCTCACTAAACATTAGAGATGTTCATTTTTTTCATGAAAATACATGGTAAATTCACTGACCTTGTAATAAATGCCTCCCACGAAGCATCAGTAACTATCTGTCTGAAGTATTCCCTCCACACGTCCACATTTCCTGACCCCGCCTCTGCTTCAGTTTCATTGGTTGAATCTGTAAACCAATCATTTTCCTTTCTGCCCTCAGAACATATTTGAGTAAGTAAAACTCCCATCTGCCAAGAATCAGCGTATGAAACTCAACAATTGTGACGATCAGCAAAATAAAATTTTATGCTGAAATGCATGCTGGGTATCAACATAGTACAAATCTCAGTACAATGCAGTTGATCTGTTTATCTGAATTAGTTTGATTATTGTCACCAATGTTGAGGTTTGTATGATGAGTGTTGATGTCTAAATCTTTCTGTATATTTTTACAGTATCTTTGCATTTGTGAAACAGAACATTTACATCTGTAATGAAAGATCAGCTTCAACACTTTTTAATATTGTTTCTCAACTTTATTACAGCTTGACACCCATCACAAGAAGTAGTCTATTCCAACTTAATATTAAAACATCTCTTTCTTTATTAATGCACACGTGTTTATATTGAAACACTATTATAAGCACTGAAAGATAATTAACTTAATGAAAAGCAAGAGTCAAGAGCCCAACTTAAGCAAACACTGATCACAATAATGGTGGTTTGTTGAAATTTCAACATTTTTTTCAACATTAATTGCGGGTGCAAAATTGATATTAATTCAATGTCATTTACACTGACAAATAAACTATTTTTTAACATTGATTCAATGGTTTTCACCTGCTCTCTTGCTATCTGGGTATTCTGCACACACTAACAAAAATGTTTCATTCAACCTAGTTCTGCTACAGATTTGTAATAGGTAAGAAATACGGGAAAGGCCAAAGAAACTGTTGAACTGTATTGCCCCAGTACTCCAGTTTCTGATGGAGTCTCATCCTTCACTGTCATGACTCACAGCCTGACAAGCTCACTGAAATCAGATCCTAGATGTGACTGGTGTTACACTGTTTCACACTTGCTCTCCGAGTATTGATTATCCACTGATTCCCCGAGGTCTTTGAGAAAGAACTGAACTGACATCTTTCCCTTTGGGATATGACCCTGATTCTCAATAATGTGGTCCAAGCTTTCCATGCATATAATGCATTTTTTTTTTTTTAATATTCTTGCATGTAATCTCATGTAATTTCTCAAATATTTCAAAAAGGTCTTTATACTGTGAAATAGGGCATCTTGTCTGATTTTGTAAAAACACTGCTGAAGGTCTTTAAAGGGATAGTTCACCCAAAAATGAAAGTTTGCCGAAAATACTCACTCTCAGGCTATCCAAGATGTAGATTAGTTTGTTTCTTCATTGGAACAGATTTGGAGAAATTTAGCATTACATCCATTGCTATGGATCCTCTGCAGTGAATGGGTGCCGTCAGAATGAGAGTCCAAACAGCTGATAAAAACATAACAAGTAATCCACACCACTCCAGTCCATCAATTCAATGAAAAGCTGACAAAGTTGTGCGTTAGTAAAAAATCCATCAAAAAGTTTTAAATTTCAAACCATTGCTTCCATCTAAAATATTACTCCTCAGTCCATAATATTGCTTTCTCCAGAGAAAATATTGTCTTGTATGAATGAGGAGAGAAATATCCACATATCAAGCACTGTTTGTATGTGGAAACACAGAAGGAAGTGTAATTATGCATTATGCTCTTAGATTTGGAGTTTACATTGAAAACACCTTGATGATTAGTTTCTTAAAAAACACAGCTTTTTTTTGTATCACACAAAGTCATGTGCAAGAGTCGAGTGAATTACTTGTGGCACACATTCACTGCAGAGGATCATTGGTGAGCAAATGTTGTAATATTTAATTTCTCTAAATCTCCAAAACAAACCCATCTACATCTCGGATGGCCTGAGGGAGAGCACATTTTCAGCAATGTTTTGTTTTTGGGTGAACTGTTCCTTTAACTAAAACACCTAAACATATAATGTGAATCAACAACTAGATATGTGATGTACTAAATACAATCCATCGTTCATTGTGTATTGAGGAGAGAGAAAGAGGGGCAGTTTGAAGAGTGTTTCAAGCATGTGGCAGATGCATTGTCCTTAGTCACCTCTGCTTAACATGGGTCACCTCCAGAAAGCCCCTCTGGTCAAGGCCACTAAGGACTAAGGTTACTAAGGAGATCTCCATAGCAATCCTTCAGTCTTCATGGTCTCTTTTGCTGTAGTGTGTCAGTAGGAAAGATCAGTTCCAAACATTCTTTTTTCATTTCTCACATTCGGGGTTTCTCGAAGCATCTTGGAGACGTCTCCACAGTTCTTCTGGATTTAGTCTCAGTTTGTTCTGTTTCTTCATGTCATTCAGACTGATGATGATCAGATCAGATCTCTGTGTGGAGCACTTGCTGTTATCAGACAAAAATCTCACTGGATTATTACAATTAATGGCAAAATTAATGTTTGGAAATGTAAAGTGATATTTCCTACTGACACACTACAGCAAAAGATAGAAATATCTGACTTAAAACCATTTTTTAGCTGGTGAAAATACTAGTGTACTAATAATTTTATATATATATTATGAATGTACGAAGAGTTCAGATGCAAAAGCCTCTAAGTGCCGTCTGAAATTTTCATCTAAAATTAGCATTTTTATCAGGCTCCTATATTTATGTTCAGTTTTTTCACTTTAATTGCATAGAAAATGACCAATATATTGCCATATGCAAATATATATACACACACAGTTGTGCTCATAAATTTACATGCCCCTTGTGGCATATGCAAAATGTTAATAATTTTAACAAATTAAGAGTGATCATGTAAATTGCATGTTATTGTTTATTTAATACTGTCCTGAATAAGTTTTTCATATAACAGATGTTTATATATTCTCCACAAAACAAAATTTATAAAAATGACCCGATTCAAAAGTTTACATACCCTTGAATCTTAATACTGTGTGTTGTTTCCTGGGTGATCCACATGTTTTTTGTGATAGTTGTTCATGAGTCCCTCGTTGGTCCCAAGCAGTTAAACTGCCTGCTGTTCTTCAGAAAAATTCTCCAGCTCCTGAACATTCTTTGGTTTTCCAGCATATTCTGCATATTTGAACCCTCTCCAAAAGTTATTGTATTATTTTGAGATCAGTCTTTTCACATTGAGGACAACTGAGGGACTCATACACAACTATTACAAAAGGTGAAAACATTTACTGATGCGCAAGAAGGCAACACAATGCATTAAGACAGCATTAAGAAAACTTTTTGAATGGGATGATCAGGGTAAATTGTACTTATTTTGTCTTCTGGGAAACATTTAAATATTTATGTAACTTCTTAAGTGCAGTATCAAATGGGAAAAAAAAGATCTTTAAACAAAATAAGAAAAATTTACACATCATCTTGTTCAAAAGTTTATTTATGTAGTGTGAAGTCTGATCTTTGAGAAAATATAAAGGGTCACAAACTTCATCAATTCTTTCATTGTTTTTTTTTTTTTTTTTTTTTTTTTTACATTTTTACTGAACTGTACCATAAATTTGTCCTATGGTGTGACATAGCAAAAATTAAGAAAAAAAAAGAAAGGAAAAAAAAAAAACTCTTAATAATATATAAATAGCAAGAGAGAGATTTATTTTCATTGTTAGACACTTATTTTATTTATAGTGTCATTTATTTAATATGAAAATATAATTAACATAATTTTTCCCCATGACTTGTTGGACAATTTCAAGACAAACTTTGCTGTCATTCGTTCAAAACTGATGAAAATTATACCATTTTAAGATGAGAGATATTTATATCTCCCCTATTGCAATACTCAACTGTTATTTAAAGATACTTTGAGATAAAAACAAATCTGTTCTTTTATGCGTCACACCATAGGACATTACGTCACACTAAAGGACAGAAATGGTAGTTATTAAATTATTTCTATTTAATTTTGAACATGTCAAAGGAGAAAGAAAGTATAATTTTGATATAAACAATATCAACGTTTTTTTTAAACAAAACAAAATAATTTTCATCAACAAAATTCAGTCTCTTAGTCAATCAGTATGTTACTGAAACTCTTCTAGCCCCCCGCTGCATGTGTGGCACAGCTAAATATTATTGATATATGATTGAAACTATATTCATTAAGATGTGATTGATTTTTTTAAAATATATGGCTACTCTTTTTAAGGCATGATTTTGATTCTGTCAATCAATTACTTTCTGCATTGTTCTCTTATGATCTCCTCCCTTCTGCGTGGATCCCTGTTAATTTTCTCTATACAGGTGCATCTCAATAAATTAGAATGTCGTGGAAAAGTTCATTTATTTCAGTAATTCAACTCAAATTGTGAAACTTGTGTATTAAATAAATTCATTGCACACAGACTGAAGTAGTTTAAGTCTTTGGTTCTTTTAATTGTGATGATTTGGCTCACATTTAACAAAAACCCACCAATTCACTATCTCAACAAATTAGAATATGGTGACATGCCAATCAGCTAATCAACTCAAAACACCTGCAAAGGTTTCCTGAGCCTTCAAAATGGTCTCTCAGTTTGGTTCACTAGGCTACACAATCATGGGGAAGACTGCTGATCTGACAGTTGTCCAGAAGACAATCATTGACACCCTTCACAAGGAGGGTAAGCCACAAACATTCATTGCCAAAGAAGCTGGCTGTTCACAGAGTGCTGTATCCAAGCATGTTAACAGAAAGTTGAGTGGAAGGAAAAAGTGTGGAAGAAAAAGATTCACAACCAACCGAGAGAACCGCAGCCTTATGAGGATTGTCAAGCAAAATCGATTCAAGAATTTGGGTGAACTTCACAAGGAATGGACTGAGGCTGGGGTCAAGGCATCAAGAGCCACCACACACAGACGTGTCAAGGAATTTGGCTACAGTTGTCGTATTCCTCTTGTTAAGTCACTCCTGAACCACAGACAACGTCAGAGGTGTCTTACCTGGGCTAAGGAGAAGAAGAACTGGACTGTTGCCCAGTGGTCCAAAGTCCTCTTTTCAGATGAGAGCAAGTTTTGTATTTCATTTGGAAACCAAGGTCCTAGAGTCTGGAGGAAGGGTGGAGAAGCTCATAGCCCAAGTTGCTTGAAGTCCAGTGTAAAGTTTTCACAGTTTGTGATGATTTGGGGTGCAATGTCATCTGCTGGTGTTGGTCCATTGTGTTTTTTGAAAACCAAAGTCACTGCACCCATTTACCAAGAAATTTTGGAGCACTTCATGCTTCCTTCTGCTGACCAGCTTTTAAAGATGCTGATTTCATTTTCCAGCAGGATTTGGCACCTGCCCACACTGCCAAAAGCACCAAAAGTTGGTTAAATGACCATGGTGTTGGTGTGCTTGACTGGCCAGCAAACTCACCAGACCTGAACCCCATAGAGAATCTATGGGGTATTGTCAAGAGGAAAATGAGAAACAAGAGACCAAAAAATGCAGATGAGCTGAAGGCCACTGTCAAAGAAACCTGGGCTTCCATACCACCTCAGCAGTGCCACAAACTGATCACCTCCATGCCACGCCGAATTGAGGCAGTAATTAAAGCAAAAGGAGCCCCTACCAAGTATTGAGTACATATACAGTAAATGAACATACTTTCCAGAAGGCCAACAATTCACTAAAAATGTTTTTTTTTTTTTTTTTTTTTTTATTGGTCTTATGAAGTATTCTAATTTGTTGAGATAGTGATTTGGTGGGTTTTTGTTAAATGTGAGCCAAAATCTTCACAATTAAAAGAACCAAAGACTTAAACTACTTCAGTCTGTGTGCACTGAATTTATTTAATACACGAGTTTCACAATTTGAGTTGAATTACTGAAATAAATGAACTTTTCCATGACATTCTAATTCATTGAGATGCACCTGTATGTTCAAAAACAGTTTGTTGCTGTTCAGAGTGATTTTTTTGCATGCTCAAGGACACAATCTTCTTGTGTCTGAACAATTACAGACAAATCTGTAAAAACAGCATACATGTGTTTGTGCTTTAAGAAGTTATAATATAAGGTTATATTGTTAGCATGATGTTAGCTCTAAACTACTGGATGATACAAATTTGTTGAAATGGTAGAAGTGGAGTAATTTGAGCTAGAAGTCTTGGGGTAAGTTGAGTCAATGGCTCACCCCTCCTTATGATTATAAAGTATTATTTTACTGTAACTCTACATTATATTTCATTAATTTTAGACCAAACGTTGTTTTTCTTTTATTTTGTTCTTTGTTTTGAACTTGATTTTGTTCTGAAATTTTAAATAGGCCTTCTTTATATAAAAATTGGCCATTTAAGTTTTTATGAAATTGTATTTCCCTGCAACATTTATGGGATGTCAGCCCAGTTCTGTAAGGTCAATTGCAATTATTATTATTATTATTATTATTGTTATTGTTATTGTTATTATTATTATTTTAATTCTTCAATTTGAACATTATTTTTGTTCTGAAATTTTTAAATAATTAAAATGCCTTTGAAGTTATGAACGTTATCTTTTAATAAAACTTCAGCATAGTCAGTGGCACAGTTTAACTTAATTTTGCTTTATTTACTCTCTCCCTAGGCTCAATTTACCCCTCACTGGGGGTAAGTTGAGCCAATAGACCACTTTAAACACACCGGCTCAACTCCGCTCTCCCCTACATTTAAATAAACATTATATATATATATATATTATAAACATAAATCATTTAATGAGAAGAAAGATATTCTACCATACAATATCCTGACATACTCATACTTTAGGATTTCACTGTTTTGTATTATATTTGAATAGGCCTAATGCTCATAGCAGGTATTATGTTGTCAGATGTGTTTATTCATCTCAGGACATTTTGAAGGGAAATTTGTTAAAGAACATCTTATATGAACATTGGAGGGAATTCTGGTTTATACTGGAAAGGAAATCACTGGAAGGTCATGTTCAACATATTGCATTGTGGGATACAGTACAATTTGTAATCAAAAAGTTGCTAATATTCTAAAGCATTCTGTATTTATTATAATATATAATTATCTGTATGCAACCTTCCAAGAAAAAAAGGTACAAAAGCTGTCACCGGGTTGGGACAAGCTAGACACACATATGCACCTTTAAGATACTAAAATTCACTTTTTAGGGCTAAATACGGTACAAGTAGACTACCTTTTGAAATGGAACCCTTCCAGTGACAGTTTTTGTACCTTTTTTTCTGAGAGTGGAGAAATACTCAAATGACCCTAATACTTTTGCTAAAACAACAGAAGCACACAATAATGCAGTTCTTCAATTTTTGTTCTGACCAAAGAAATGATTTGTTTGTTTTTCTAATTATTTTTCTACTTTTTCTCATTATTTCACTATGTTAAGTTAATGCAGTTTACACAATATATGATTAAATGAAAAAAAAAAAAAACAACAAAAAAAATAGATAACCAGGCACCATTTGCTGAATGTAACATGTGACATAAAAATTTCATGTGACAGCATACTACTGTTTGATATGTTTATAGGCCACTGCAACTATTTCACATATATTTATTTTATTTTATTTTATTTTATTTTTTATTATTATTTATTTATTTTCCCCAATAATGCGCGGTATGCATTCGCTAGTATTACACTCTACACAGAGCCAGAGCTCCAGCTGCACTTTTGATTGGCGTTTAATGAGCGCTTCATGTGACCCACAGAAGCCCAAGCCCAGTTATCACAAGAAGAGAGCTCTGCTTCTGTTCGATGTATTTAATTAGACAAAGCTTTATGACTAACACGACTAACAGGTGCTGTTCTGTTTCCTCTGACATGAGTCAGCAACCTGTGCTCTTGTTGAGAGTGCATTTGGGAAGCTGATGAACAGCATCCAAGAATCCTGCATGAATATTTAATTGGAAAGTGGATGCGGCTTTAATTGTGTTTGCGGGTGACGGGCCGCATGACAATCCAAATACAGTCATCAGAGCAGAGCCACAGCAGGAGCCCCGACTGACTCACTGCTCCTCATTCACTCACTCATTCATTCACTCACTCACACTATAAAATGCCTTCGAGGAATAGTTGGACTTTTGGGTTCTTGCAGGTTGGAGACCAGTCCTCATTAGTTGACTAAACAACAAAGAGAAAACCAAAGATTTTTAAGAAGTAGCCTACTTCAAGTCTTCAAGATGCCCCCGGCGAATCCGCATCTCAATCACACAGGTGAGAACTTTATGATATCAGTCATATATAGCATTATAAAATGAGGAATAAAAGAAAATAGAAGTAAGCAATCTACATATGGGTATAGTTGACAAATAAAAATTGGTCTGTGTCCTATGGTGTGACATAGCAAAAAAAGGGGAAAAAAAAAAAAAAAAAAAAAAAAAAACACAACTTAGCATACACTGTAAAAAAATTCCATAAAATTTACGGTAAAAAAACGGCAGCTGTGGTTGCGGGAATTCTACCGTAAAAAATACGGTAACAACATTTACGGGTTTTACAGTTTTAAATACCGTAATTTCATTAACTGATATACCAACCTATTAAAATACTGAAATCTGTTTTTGAACCTTTGAAATACATCACCACCAAATGCAGGAGGAGATGAGAAAGCCACAATGAACCAAAGCCCATCACAAGCAGCTTTTAAATAATAACATACTTAGAAGGTGCACAGTGTCATTCACACAAACACTAAACACCATCATGGTGAGACTCATTAAACTGAAATATGCAATAAACATTAATTTAACAACATTAGATGTAACATACACCCCTAATTAACATAACTGATAAGAAAAAACTGAGAAGCAGCATAGTTATTTTAAAGAAAAAACATCAAATTCAAACAAAATTTTAAATGCAACGCAGGGAATTCTGGGAACATCAATTCTGTTTTTTCCTTGTAAATTTTACAGGAATGTACCGTTAACCATTTAACAGGTTTTTACTGTAGCATTTTCACCATTTTTTACCGTTAAAATCACTGTAATTTTTTACAGTGCAGAAATAGGCTAACATGAGAAAAATGTATCTTCATTCTTAGAGTTAGCATGAGAGAGCTTTATGTTCAATGTTAGAGTTTTTTATTATTTTTTTTAATAATTATTATTATTATTATTATTTTTTTTACATTTTTCCATCACACCATAAGACACATTGATACGTCAACTACCCATATATTTTAATTTGTGAAATATATGCACTTAATTTAATCAAATGAATATATCCTACATCCAAAAATATGGGATATAAATATGTCATTTAAGCTTTTTGTTATATTATAATGATGCGCAAAAAGCAATAAATAAATAAACAAACAAACAAACAAACAAATCTTTTTTATTATTTTTAAATAAATTTCCCTCCATGCTTCAAGACGTTTTGCAGATTCATGTCATTGTAAATTGCTGAGTGTGAATGGTGTTTGAAACAGGCAATACATATTCATTATGCGCTGGCGTCAGAGATCAGTTAAATAACATTAACACGGCTCAGTGTCTCATTGTTTTCTTGCTCTCTGCTTGAGGTGTGAGAACAATAGGACACTGCGGACACGCGCTTCATGAAGCCCAAACCAGAACTGCTGTCATCTCTTTGAACATTGTCAATATCATTAACAGAAATACATTTTTTATCGTGAGTCTTCGTTTAAGACGCATCTGCTCTGGGTTGCACACAAATATCCGATGTTGTTTTGAGAATTAGTACACATTTTTTATGGCGTTTTATGCATATTTTAGTAAAAATCTCGTTTTTATGAAGTATATTATATCTGATAACCACTTCCAGATTTCCCCCACACATTTTCATTCTTCACAGTACTGTATGATATCGTTTTGTAGAGAGAACTATATCTTGAATAAATGGTCTGCTAAATTTGAAAATAACACAATGTTAAAAAAATAACATAATGTTATGTTTTAAAATAAATTTATAATTTTTGTGGTGGGATGTGAGAATACATAAACAAACGCCTAGGATGCAATAAATCAGTGCTTTGTTGTGGAGAAAGTGGTCAGGCTTTTATTGCTGTCCCAGTGTGTGTGTGTGTGTGTGTGTGTGTGTGTGTGTGTGTGTGTGTGTCAGCATGCTGAGGGTTTAAGAGGGGAGGGCACTTCCTATTCCCCAAGCTTTCATGTTCTCCATCTGCGATTGGCCCATTGGCGAATTTGGACCCTATCGCCGCAGAAATGTGCAATTCATCAGCTCAGTGAAGTTAGACTTGACCTAAAGCTGAGGAGATGCTACAGTGACCCGTGTCCAATGATTCACTCAGGAATAAACACTGACCGCTGTTTTATGCTGTTTGGGGCCCCAATCAATGATCTTTCTTTGCGGTGTGAAGCAAGAAGAGGCTGAAGACATCCTGGAGACATGGCTGAAGGTGAGGTCGTGGGTGATCTTTCAGTGGGGGGTCAGTGAAGAGAGAGAGAGAGGGATAAAGAGGAGGGGGTGGGACGGATCTCCTGCATTGTCTTTCAGATTTGGAGATCTTTACAAAGGGCTCTTCCCAGAAACCCTGGAAGTTTCGCGTCGTTACCGCTAAAATGTACCCCAAATCTTTTGTTGGTTCGTTTCTTCTTGTGTTGGTAAAGTAGTTTTTATTTGTTTGATTTGGGTGGAGTTTTGAGATGTGGAGGGACCTCTGAAGCTTTTACAAAACTTGGGATTTATTTGGAGGTTGATGGGCGAGATGGGTGAAATGGGCTCAGTTTATGAGCAATATTACACAGGTGAGCGGGTGCGCATTTGTGCTTAATTACTGAGAAGGACGCGCACTGATAAATCAACTTTCATTTTTTAATTTTTGTGCAATTTAATTAGCACTTTAAGGAAAGTAAATGATATATTGATTTAAAAATAAAAAATTATATCGTTTGATAGTCTTTTTCCCCCCCCCAACATGATACGGCTAAATATTGATCATAATGGGGGAAAACAGCATGGTTTCTCATGGTTTGACTGCGATATTCTCTGTTTTTGAATTTGCATTTCTCAGATTTAGTGGTGCTTTAAGACATTTAATGCTATTTCCTGATGGAAAAAGGTTAATTATTGCGTTTTTACTTTCGTTGCTGTCTACAAAATCTGCAAAGAAATAAACTGAAAATTTACCTGTTGAAGAATGGATAGCCTATACAACCTATGGACGGATTGTGCATTTATTTGAGCTTTTATATAAACAAACATTTTATTTTAGATTATAAAAGTACACATTTGGACAGTGTAAAATAAGTGCTGAACAAAAGTAAAGTATATTTTTATAAGGGAAATCCATATCGCGTTTCATTCACTAGTGTTTTGCACGTAGCTCCTGTATTTTCACGGCACGCGTGATGAATTCACTGCATGTCGAAACAGCAGCGTAAGAGCCCACAGATTTATTTTTTTCGTCCACTTTCGATAGCGTGATATTTTTGTTTGTAGAGTTAGCCTAATTGAGACTGATTTTCTTGTGTGCTTTTTTCTAGGGGGCTGTGCAAAGACAGAGGAGGAGGAAGACTCGAGCTCGTTTCGTGGAAGCGGCGTCTGTAAATGGTTTAATGTGCGGATGGGCTTCGGCTTTCTGTCCATGACCCATCAGGAGGGCATCTGTCTGGACTCACCCGTGGATGTGTTCGTCCATCAGGTGAGAGAGAGCATGCCGTCGTTTTTAATGGACCGGACCCGTGGAAGGCCGTCTCTATCATCTCATTGATTTATTTTCTCACGGCTCAAACGACATAGACACGGGTTACCCTGCTAAATTAATTATTTACAGTATCAGTAGGCCACATTTATTATTATCTCCTACAATTTATGAAGATATTATTTTGTGTTCGGTGCTGATGCACGAACATTAACGCCTAAATATGAGGCTAAATCAAAACCTGCATTCTTAAAAATAAAGGGTTTTCAGTCGTTTAGCAAAGATACCTCTTTTATTTTTTTATTTTTTCCCACAAGTCACCCTTTTTAGGCTTTATTCAAGGTTCTGGGCTGTATGGTGATTTGTTTTGGTCATGTGTTGGTTTTTGGGTTCTGTAGGCCTATTTAGAATGGTCTTTCTTTCTTTCTTTGTTTCTAAAAGGTCTAGGACATTTTTATTTTTATTTTTTTTATTTTTTAGAGTTTTAAAAGCTTGCTTATTTGTAAAGCTAAATGGGACCTTCATTTTTTTATCACAAAATATATTGTCCAGTGTTTTTTTATTTTTGAATGATGTCAATATTTGTTTGGTTCTTTGGAAAATTCCACATTTCTGTTATTCTCATAGAATGTTTCTGACTAAATTTATTTGAAGAGGCCAGAAAGTTGATCATTTTTATTAAATACTTATGCAAATAAACAAATAACTATTTTCTGAACAGTGTATGGAATGTAGCCATTATTTTTAAACGGCTAAATATATGTAGAGGAAATGAATAACATATTAAATACAACAACTGTAATATTTTAAATGCAAAAGTGTAATATTTTGACAGTGGTCCCATTTTACCTTTATTCACTTGGTTTGGATGTATCCTTGGATTTGATTTTAAATACACTAATGCAGGTCTGTCTTTCCACATTCCTTGCAATGATTGGCTTTTTAAAATAAAAAAAAAATATGGCTTATTTATTAATTTATTCTTTTCTGTGGAGATGGGTTCACTCCTGTAGAACAAACTGTCCCAAAGAAAAGATGTTATTTCTTGTCATTCATGTATGAACGGTCTCTCAGTGGTTTCAAGTCCGGTCTCATCATGTCCTTGTTCCTTGTCTGCTCTTTAATTCTGACTTTGCTGTCTATGCCATAATGTCTTATAAATGAACATTAAAGACCAGAAAATAAAACCACAATGACTATTACATTTGAAGCCACTTTGTTCTGCAGTGATTGATACAAAGCGCTATATTTTAAAAATCCCATTGGGCAGTATACTGTCTACAGTCGTGAACACTAACCTCCTCAATCAGCAATAATTCAACAAGCTATTGCCCCAGAACAACCAGCAAGTCGGCAGACAGTGGATCACCTATCACCCTGAGCCAAATGAGCTGCTGCCTCATGGCTTGAGGTCACTGTGTAAAATTACCCAGAGATTAGAGCATCTTACGGGCAGGCAGCCCTACACACGGTGTCAAGTGATCTCTCTGTCTCTCTCTAAGTAAGAGGTCTCTGGTTTCCTCCAGAGTGTCTGTCTGGGAGGATGAGCGGAGGGTGTTAGGGCTTAGCACACTTTGACTTTAAGTCTCATTGACTGCACATTAGGACGTAAAACTGAGATGGGAACATCAGCAGAGCATGACGTGTTTAGTCTTCTTCATCAACACCCTGAACTGATGATTATGTGTGGTAAAGGGATAGTCGTCCCAAACCTGTATGACTTTCTTTGGTGCCAGTTGACATTTCTAAATTTATCAAAGGAAGTCATACAGTTTTGGAACAAAATAATGGTGAATAAATTAACATTTAAAATTGCTGAAAGTAATATATTAACTTATGCTGATTTACTTCAGTGACACTTATTTTTTTTTTTCCAAATCATACATTTAAAAAAAAGTGTGATTTTAATCATGTGCACTGGTTTCACACGAATCAATAAACACAATCATTTGTTCACACAACTTCAACATCAAGTTAAGCTATTTACTCTCCAAGTGATTTTGCATGGTTAGTTGACAGGATTTAGTTCATTAAATTTTAGATATATATCACCAAATTATAAGGTATTACAAGTTAGCAAACAAATGGTTAGTGAGCAATAGCACATATTAGCATGCTAAATGATAAGTCTGCTCCTTAAAGGGATAGTTCACAAAATAATGAAAATTGTCATCATTTGTTCCAAACCTCCATGAATTGTTTCTTCTGCTGAACACAATTTAAGATATTTTGATGAATGTTGGTAACTAAACAGGTGTCGGTCCCCAGTGACTTACATAGTGTCGGAAAACAATAGAAGTCAATTGGGACCAACAACTGTTTAGTTACCAACATTTTTCTTAAAATCTCAATTTGTGTTCAACAGAAGAAAGGAATTTATACAGGTTTGGAACAACTTGAGGGTGAGTAAATGCTGACACAATTTAGATTTTTCGAAGTATCCCTTTAAGTAATACCATCCTCAGCCTAAACAAAAGCTGCACTCTTCACCACAAAGGTAAAATGGTGTAATTAAAATAAATCCCAACATAACTGAATATTAAACACTATCCTCCTTATTTTTCCCGTAAGAACGGCCGTGGCCATTTGTAAATTAAATGTGTCAGGCTTCCATTGTCATTTGCTTCCAGCTATTTTTAGCTGTACAAAACAGCTCGTTTTGCAGCTTGATATTTTTAATTGGTGTGTCTTACCATATTATTTTAATGTGTTATCTTAATTATGAACACACATTGGTTTGTAGAGCAAACAGTTTTGCCATATACTGTTATTCTTCTCGTTATTTCCCTATAGTGGCGAATGAACCAGAAGTCTTGCACATTCACAGAAAACGGCTTACGATCTTAACGATCTCTTTAAGATCTGTTCAATATTTAAATGTACATTAACCCATTTGTAGTGCTGCATGATGTGAATTTATCCTTGGCTTGTTAGGAGGCAGATTTCTGGATATTCTTGAGTAGTTTGGTTTTGATAACTAGCGCTCAAGCCTATCTGAGTCTCTGTGGATATATTGATAATTGTGGGACCTACCAGGTTAAAAAGACAATGGCTGTCATTGTCAAACCCACAGGAGGAAATCCTGCCTTCCTTAGATTAGGGAATCACTGAATGAATGGTGATTGTGTGTGGAGATGACCAAAAAGAGAGGCAGATGGAGAGAGATTTCATAATTAATGGGGGGAAATATTTGAAAGACATGCTAAGTGAGAATGTTGGGAATGGAGACCAAGAGATTGGAGAAAGGGAGGCAGGGAGGAAGGGAGGGAGTATTTGGGGGAGGGGGTTGTTAGCTGAACTCATTCATAAAAAATCCCTCTGTAGTAAAAGAGGAGGGCGAGGTAGAGAAGGTCAAAGGATGGAGCTGCGGATGGTTTCAGGAAGCCTTGGCGGGGGTTGGGAGGCGCTTTTGCCTGATTCCTTTCACAGCGACCCACCCCCCTGCGGACTTCTCACCTGGTGTCGCTAGCAATGTTGGGGAAGCTACTTTGAAATGATCAGCCTCTTAACAAACTACAGTTTAAAGGCAGTCAAGCTATTTTTCAACATGGGCCCAATGGAAAAATGTGCCTTCAATTATATTTTTGCAAAACTCCAAAGATCTACTCGTGTAATTCACTTCAAATTAATTCTAGTGGCACTAAAACACCAAAAACCGCTATTCCTTATTTACACACATTATGATTACGGTGCAGATTATTGGTTAGTCAAGACTTATTTTCATACAGTTCCTTGAACAATACTTTATGACCTCTAAACACTTACCATAGTGCATGATTTGTATACTAATACATTTTTGAGGTTTACATGGCTTAATTGTCTCCATATGAGTTTTCTGACATGGTAAACTTGCTCGGTAGTGCACCTGGTACAGCATTTTTTGTGTGATATGGATGCTGTGTGCTCTAGTGCGAATCCTGTGAAACGCAAGTCACAATGAAAGAGCTCAAAGACTTGTAGAAACTAGCTAAATCGGCATGTTTGCTTTAGAAAATGAGTTTTAATCTCATGTTTGCTTTTGTTAACACTTCAGTTGGGTTTAGGGTAGAGTTTAGTGTAGGTGATACATTGTTTTCAAACACAATTTGTTTCAGATGAACCCCAATGCATTTTATTGTACTTTTTTATTTTATGAGTTTT
The DNA here is from genome assembly GCA_039654775.1 of Spinibarbus caldwelli. Taxonomy (NCBI): domain Eukaryota; kingdom Metazoa; phylum Chordata; class Actinopteri; order Cypriniformes; family Cyprinidae; genus Spinibarbus; species Spinibarbus caldwelli. The sequence continues at coordinate 30,568,743 of CM077244.1, forward strand.
ACTATGAAAGTGTCACTAAACATGCAAGAAGTAACATAATATGTCACAGCAGTAATATATATGACTCTGGACCACAAAACCAGTCATAAGGGTCAATTTTTGGGTGCAAAAAAATCAAAATATTGAGAAAATCGCCTTTAAAGTTGTCCAAATGAAGTCCTTAGCAATGCATATTACTAATCAAAAATTAAGTTTTGATATATTTACGGTAGGACATTTCCAAAATATCTTACTGGAACATGATCTTTACATAATGTCCTAATGATTTTTGCCATAAAAGAAAAATGGATCATTTTGACCCATACAATGTATTTTTGGCCATTGCTACAAATATACCTGTGCGACTTAAGACTGGTTTTGTAAAATTTTGGTTTTAACAAATTTGCAATGAGCCTGAGCTGCAGTTATTTTAATGAAGCAGTTAGCTATAATACTAATAAAATGTAAAGATCATATTTTGTTTTATGCAGAAGAAAGCAATGCATTGGGGTTTTGAACAACTGAGTAAAAGATGGTACAATCTCTATCACTTCATTAAACAAGAAAAGCATTCCAGTGTTTTCCTCTCCGAGAGAATGTGTGGAATTTATTACAGACCATTAAGAGTTTAATGTGTAAAAGACTAAAAACATTCGCCCAAGGAATGTCCTGGTGAGAAGATAAGCAATCTTATTACAAGGGTTGATTTTAAGGTAGCAGACCAACATCACCAAAGCAGATTGGTGAACACCATGGCTAGAGTCAGCTTGGTGCACTGTCTCACAAATATACCAACTAGCCCAATTTTTGGTCTCCAAGTGGTTGTTTGTTTGGAGTACAAGCAGAAGCTTGTTTTTAAAGGTAGATCCTTTCTCAAGCCCCATTTCCATGTGCCTATAGAGCAAGTATCTCAGGAATGTGAGCTTCCCCCACCTTTTCCCACTGCAGACCCTCAGCACCGATGGCCCGGGTGAGGTTTAACCAGATGGCGTTATTTTGGGGAACCTCATCTGCCCATCCCATTCATGTCATTCGCCGAACTTTCTTTTTTTTTTTTTTTTTTTTGAGAAACAGTGCAAGTACAAATGTAATCAGATTGATCTCTTTTTGTTATGTAGGCAAAATGACTTTTGGGGCTCCCCGCATATGTATTAGATGCTAAATTGATCTTATGTGATCTGGAGGTAGAAAAAGTCATACATCCCGAATGTGATGGTAGGCTGTTAGAGCATATAGGTCCGTCTGAATATATTGAGTAACATCATGTCTAAGATGCCATTGTCTGGTTGGATTTTGAAAGCAGCATAGATGTATCCTTCAATGCTTATGATATCTTGTAATGTTTTGTCTGTAGGCTGCTAGTTTGAGCCTTCAGTTTCAGATGCAGCCATTGATGGATGCAAATCTCCAGAGTTAATTGGTAGAGAGCCCAGATGAGAGAGCCATTTTGATCTGAGTGTTAAGTGAAGAGGCGGTTGTGAAGGCGATGTAGCAACAGAACTGGGGGCAGGGAAGATGCCATTTTACCCATTCTTTCAGAATTTCAGATCGCATGGAGATTGCTCTCAATTAAATGCATTTTTGTGGAGAAGGCATGCACAAAGTGGGGATTTGGCTAAAATATGCCGTATACAACAGAGTACATTGCATTTTTTTTTTTTTTTTTGATTATTCGACTAGGCTGACAAAAAGTTTAAAGTTTTTTTTTTTTTTACGAAATTATTATTATTTGTTTATTTTATTTTGAGATGCCACTCAAATTCAACATGTGACCACAAAAATCTTTCTATCTTTCTATCTATCTATCTATCTATCTATCTATCTATCTATCTATCTATCTATCTATCTATCGGCAAAACGATCTATACCAACTGCATATTTGCATGACTATAATTTTATATTAAAAACTACACATTTCTAATGGCAATAGAAATGGCTGGTAGTCATGAAAGCATTTATATTCATACAAGTGTTTTATACTAGTGCTGTCAAACGATCTGCATCCAAAATAAAAGTTTTTGTTTACATAATAGATGTGTGTGTACTGTGTACATTTATTATGTATATATTAAGACACGCATACAGCATATATTTTGAAAATATTTACATGTATTTACATGTACATATTTATATTCATATAAATTATATCATGTATAAATATATTTAATATATAAACATAACATTTTTCTTAAATGGATACATGCATGTGTGTGTATTTATATATACATAATAAATGTACACAGTACACAAACATATATTATGCAAACAAAAACTTTTATTTTGGATGCAGTTAATCACAATTGATCGTTTGACAGCAATAGTTTAGACAGATGACAGTATAAATGTGACCTAAGCGTCTCAAGCAGTGTTTCTACCCGATCTCTGCAGAGCAAGCTTCATATGGAGGGCTTCCGCAGTCTGAAGGAAGGAGAAGCTGTGGAGTTCACCTTCAAAAGGTCCTCTAAGGGTCTGGAGTCCTTACGGGTGACGGGGCCAGGTGGGGCGCCATGCATAGGCAGCGAGAAGAAACCTAAGGGCGCCCAAAAACGCCGTTCAAAAGGAGATCGGTGAGTGCTGTTCAGAACTACAACATTCTGTGCTCTTACTCTATTGATGAATGCTTCATGGAGTTATACAGAATTCATCATCTGATTAACTTGGCCTGTGTCCAAATATCCATCCTAAATGGTATCATGAGATTAGAATAAGTGTGTCCCAAAGCATAGTATGTTGAAAAGATTATGTCAAAAGTCTCCGGAGGGTTAGATTTTTGAAGTTTGGATCCATGCACACTTTAATGGCTAATATTGCCCACAATCCACTGCGCTTTGATGAAGGATTCGGTTCAGAACTACAAACACAAATAAAAAGCATTAAAAAAACTACAAACATGGCAGATGTGCACGACCGATGGTTAAGCAGAGAGG
>CM077244.1:30579148-30721648 GCA_039654775.1 Spinibarbus caldwelli
GGTTCTCAGTGTAATAAGGACCCTCATTTGAATTAGGCCTACTTTTGGAATAAAGTTTTTTGGTCGTAACGCTTCCTCTAAATGTGGTAAACTTCACTTATGTAATAATCTTTTATTATAAATTTGATAATGTGTAGGGCTAATAAAATGTCCCTTTAATTTTTTTTGAGCACAGACCTGACAAAGACATGAAAATACAATGGTTGCAGACATTGCCTGTGGGGTTTCTTGTCTATGGCTTACCACTGAACTTAAAAGTCTACAGTATGAATTAAATATACTTTTATACAGTTTGATTTAGGCCTACTTAAATTTTTAGGGGTGCCAGTTTTGTGACATGTTCTGTACAAAAAAAAAAAATATACATTTTATATATATATTTTTTCTTCCTTTAAATGTTGGATTTCTTCTTCTTCTTCTTATTATTAAATTAAACAGCATAGACATTACTTTCACCAACTGTTTTGCTCATATTTACCAAATGTGCCAATATTAAGGTGCTTTATATATATATATATATATATATATATATATATATATATATGCATTATCACACTCGGCTGTGATTCGGCCGTAGGCACGAGGATGTAGGAAATCACAGCGTGCCAATATACAGCCATATCTCAAGTCTAAAAAATGTGTTATTGTGTTTATACAACAGTTCTATGGCATGAGGAGTGTCTTTAAAAGCCCTCTTTTGTGCAGAACTACTTCCTTCCGCCACAGATTCAATCTAAAGTTGACAGTTTATCAGCCGAGCCCAAGCCTCCGTTACTAATCCACAAAAATCACTTTAGAACTAACAAAGGAACACTGAGTTGCTTCATTAAAACCTTATTGTATTACTGTAGTAAAAGCGGTGTATTATGTATAGTAGCGGATTATAAGAGAGAGATTGACAGAACGATCATAATTACCTGAATCTGATCCGGCGTTCATTCTTCAGATCAATCTCATATTCACAATTTGTTTGAATGTCCAATAGGCTTGTATTATCCTTTCATTTTTTAAGGGTTATTTCTGATGACAGCACTGCTCAGTGCATTTGTTGGCTGCGTACAAGCTGGTTTTGAAAGAAAAAAATAACTTCCTTGTTCAAAACTTTGCTTTAGAATTGTAGTATTACAAATGAGGACAATGGAAACAAAACCAACAAAAGAGCAATAATATCCTCGAGAGCCAGCAAAATGGATGGAAGGCCTGGCCTGGAAACAGCTTGGAAAGACGGCTGACATTTTGGAAAGACCAAAACTGGGGTATAGAGGCTTGGCAGGCCAAAGCACAACCTCCATGAGGAGGAACCCATTGCTAATCGCTATAGAAAGGTAAATTAGAAGACAACCCCAGGGTTGAGCGAGAGCGGGGGAGGATGACCGGCCCACAGGACAGACCATTGTTATGACCACTCATGATGGACAGTCAACCATGGAACAGCTAAGTGATTTATCCCGGGTCTGCAGATGTGGGAGGATATGTAAAAATGAGAGGGGTCTGAAGATACATCAGTCAAAGATGAAGGTGCTTGCAACCTGAACATAATGTACAACGGCACAGGGAAACCTGGTGAGATGGAGGAGAGGCTGGGGGCAGGAGGCAAACCACAGCCCCCGGAATCTCCAGACACATGATGAAGACGGGAGCAGGAACAGCATCACCGATGTGTCAGAGGACACAAAGCACCAGACAGAGGTGGAGGGTACACAAGACATTAGACAACCTGGACAGGATACATGTGTAGGAGTGGTCCGTAAGGAATCAGTGAACTGACCTGCTGCAGTGGCAAGGAAGGAGTGGGAGAGGTTTGATCATGATGTGGACGAGGAGATGTGGGAAAGAAGCTCAAGACTATGGCTTCCATTATTTAGAGCATAGGCACTGATTGCTTTGGAAAGAAAGAGCCGAAGGTCAAAACATACATCCAGCCAAAGGAAAACAGACACGTGAAGGAGATAGCAATCCTTAGAGGAGATTTGTGGAGGATGAGGATGGCATTTTGTGAAGCAACAGCAGATGAGAGACTAGCACTCATGGACATTCGTGACAACCTGAGGGAGCGCATGAAGACCTTGCGAAGAGCTGAATGTCACCGCAGGGACAGGAAGTGGCGAATGAAGGAGCGGTCTCACCAAGAATCCTTTCAAATATCTGTCAAAACCTCTGGGCGATGTAAGATCAAGGCAGCTGAAAGCAACAAAGGAGGAGTTGGAGGAGCACCTTTGTCAGGTCCATAGTGACCCTAGAAGAGAGGACAGCCTGGAGGAGATGGAGAAACTGATAAAACCAACAGAACCAGCTATTCCCTTCAGAGCTGAGGAACTGAGCTGGCAGGAGGTGAACACCTCAGGAAGGCCAGAGCAAAATCAGCCCCAGGGCCGAATGGCATTTCGTACAAGGTGTATAAAAATTAAGAAAGGCTCAGACTTTGGAAGCTACTGAGAGTAGCATGGAAGAAGGACTTCCTCGCTGACAGTTGGCTGGTCATTGACGGATGCTTCATCCTTAAGGAAGAAAATTCTACAGGGATCAAGCAATTTCGTACCATCTCACTCCTCAATGTTGAAGGTAAGATTTTTCTTGGGATTCTGGCAAAGAGGCTGACCACCTTCATGATGGACAATGGGTACATTGACATTACAGCAAAAAAACAGTACCTGAAGGGAGATGGATCTTGGAAGATTTGGTTGAGCTCACTGATTGGGTAAGGATGGAGTTTAAACCTGAAAAGTCCAGTAGCCTGGTATTGAGGAAGGGGCACATTCAGGACCGGTTCCACTTCAGGATCAAAGATACCATCATCCCAATGGTCCTGGAGAGACTGGTGAAGAGTTTGGGGAAGTGGTACAGGGTCCCTAGGCTGCTCTGGCCTCTGCTTGTTTATGAAGTTCCTGTCTCTACCATCGAGGGATTGGAGAGGAAGATTAACACCTATTTAAGGAGGTGGCTGGGCGTCCCAAGATACTTCTGCTCTATTGGTTTGTACAGCACAGGCAGCAAGCTGCAGCTGCGAGTGACATCAGTGCTCGAGGAGTATAAAGCGACAAAGACACGCCAGGCCATGATGCTACGAGACAGCAAGGACGAAAGAGTGCACCAGGCAGGGATTGTGGTCAGAACAGGTCGTAACTGGTCAGCCAGCAGAACACTGACGGAGGCTGAGGATCGAGTATGCTGACATCATTGGGACAGTAGCTCAGGGCAGGCTTGGACTGGGTTGGTTCACCAGAATGAGCTGGAACAAAGCTGACCCAAAGCAACACCACAGCATGGTACAGAGGGAGGTCTGCAAGGCTGAGGAGGAAACCCGGCTGTTGCCATGAAAAAACAGAGCAGCTGGACAAGGTGAGAGAGCATACGAGAAAGGGCCCTGACGTGGCAGGACATTTGGACCAAAGTTCTTGACGTGTTCTGTATATGATGTCCTGCCTAATCCATCAAACCTCCACATCTGGGAAATGGCAGAGAGCCTCAGCCGAGTGCTATGTGGAAAGCAAGCCAATCTTGAGCACGTCCTCTCAGCATGCCAGTTAAGTTGGCAGATGGGAAATTCTGGTGGCGTCATGACAAGATCCTGTCTCAGTTGGCAGATGGGGTGGAGCAGGCAAGGAAGAAGGTTAAACAACTTTCAGACAGGTACCACTTTATCCAGTTCATCAGGACAGGACAGAGTACTGCAGGAGGATGGAGGAGCAGAGGGGTCCTGCCTTCAGCAAATGACTGGGAGATGCAGGCAGACCTGAAGAAGTGTCTCAAATTCCCAGAGGAGATAGCAAACACTAACCTCAGACCAGATATTGTCCTCTGGTCTAGAGGTACCAAGCAGTTGCTGCTCATAGAGTTAACAGTACCCTGGGAAGAGAGGATGGAGGAGGCACATGAGCGCAAGCTCAAAAAATACGAAGGCCTTATCCTCGAGAGCCAGCAAAATGGATGGAAGGCCTGGAATCTACCAGTAGCGGTCGGCTGCAGAGGTTTTGCAAGACAGTCGCTCTGGAGAACCCTTGGGCTGCTGGGGATTGAAGGGATGGCCAGGAAATGACTGGTAGGAAGGGGTTGTGACAGCGAGGAAATTTCCCCTCCAGTTAATCGTTATGTAACAACCAGAGGTGGGTAGTAACGAGTTACATTTACTTCGTTACATTTACTTGAGTAAATTTTTTGGGTAACTAATACTTTTAGAGTATATTTAAAAATGGGTACTTTTACTCTTACGCAAGTACATTTTTAGTGAAAAAACGGTACTTTTACTTCGTTACTGTGGGCGACGCTCCTCTCGTTACCTTAATGTAATACAAGTTAAAAATCCTTCAATTTATTCCAAACGCGCCGTCTACTTTTTTTCTGGGCAATGAGCGATGCCCTTTCGCAAATGATTCACTCTTTTGAGTCAATTCTGTTCGAAGGCTTGATCAAACCAGTTTGCAAACCAGTGAATCGGTTTGCGAATCAGTTTGAATGATTCGTTCAGTTCTGCCGCACGCGCTGATCGTCTGAAGCGGTTCTCACTGAAGAGCTGTAACATCAAGAGCGCTGAAGACGTGGCTTTGGATCTACAGTCAGTTGAAAGCAAATCTGTAAAGGCTATGGTTTGCTAGCTATGAAGATCTTTATTAGATGAACACCGCGTGTGCTGTCGGTTCCACAGGAAGAGATTCGATTACAGTACACGATACCACTATGACATTACCAGTTTGTTGTACATGTACCTTACACATTAAATACAATGTATAATTTATTCATTAAATAAACCGTCACAGAGTATGAAATGAACACCCGCCAAACCCGCGTTAGTTCCAGGAGGAATGCCTTTGCCTAGACACAATTAATATTGATATTTTCACAATATTTACGCTTGCAGAAATAAAGGCTACATTTGTTTACATTTTGCAGAACAGACGGAAGAAGATTTGTTTTATGTTCAGATGTTCTGTAGCGGTCATGTGAGGAGTTTTCACTCTTCTCCGTGTCAGAGGTTATAAACATATACATTTATAATACATAATTAATATACTTTAAAATATAATTTAATTCAATTCAGTGATGCAAATGAGAATTTTTATCAGCTGTTACTCCAGTTTTCACTCATATGATCCTTCAGAAATCATTCTAATATATTGATTTATTATCAGTGTTGGAAACAGTTTTGCTGCTTAATATTTTTTGGAACATGTTCAGGATTCTTTTATGAATAGAAAGCTATAAAAGAACAGCATTGATAATAAATCAGGCTGATAAAAATTCTGATTTGCATCACTGAAATAAATTACATAAAAAAAAAAAAAACATTAAAAGTATTTTGAATGGCAGTGTGTGTGTGTGTGTGTGTGTGTATATATATATATATATATATATATATAGAGAGAGAGAGAGAGAGAGAGAGATAGATATTTAGATAAAATTTATATATCTAAATAAAAATAGACTATTAGCAAAATGAATAAGAAAGCTTGGAGGCACGGCATACACCTTGATGTCAAATAAAATAAATAAATTACACAAAGTTTAAATAAAGTAAAAATCAGCAAACATTGTGGAACCAATTAAATAAGAAACGAATGTTTAAAAAAAAACTTCCGAAATCACCTTAGATAAACAGCAAAAGTCAACAGGCTTTTCAAAATCCAAAATACTGCCAAACAGGCACTTTTGCATTTTGTTTCAAAACTAAATGATCCGATATCGTTTTGTCTGTCTCTTGGGCACTCCTTCTAATTGTTTGTCTGTTCTGGACTTCATTTCCCATAACCTCTTGCATGACTTGTGAAACTTTAACTGCTGAATTTAACTAATTTATTTTAATTTAATATCTAGGGATGAATTAAGGGTGATTGGGACAGTTTTTGAATTTCCGACTTGAACAAGGTTTCTTGCCATTAATTAAAAACATCAGCCCAACACATGATATATTTCTTTAATACTGAATATGTTAACTACCCATTTGAGGAGGAAACAATGTTATATTATGATGAAAGGATGCGTGACATACACTTTTCTGTAAACCGAGCCCAAATATTTTTATTTTTTTGGTAACATTTGAGTGATTGGTACAGCATATTTTTTCATTGATTAGGGTAGTGTGAGAATATTTACTGTATTGCACAAGTTAGTTCATACTTTAATATCATTTTATATGCAATATTTCATTTTCTGTTCATCATTATTAAGAGCCCATGTTTATTTCTGTTCAACTTTATTGCTCACTTCATAAATTCATTCAAAATTCATACAATACAACACATGTAACTGAGGTAAAAGAAGGCTTGAAGTCCAAAAGTCATTGAAAATATTTAAAAATCAAATATAAGGCAAGTAAAAAAAAAAAAAAAAAAAGCTTCAGGTCAAAAAAAAAAAAAAAAAAAAAAAAAAAAAAATAATAAAATGAATAAATTGTTGGGTGTCCCCATCACCAAATAACTGTTTGACAAACACATTTAACCCGCACAAACCTTTAACAGAAACATGAATATGGTTTATTACTGAAAAAAAAAAAAAAATCTAGCTAGTTCATGAATAGTTTTGTGGTTGATTAGGGCTTGCATAAATAAAAAGGTTGGAAACCACTTATTTAGGGCATACAGATCATATACAACAGTTCTCTGTTACGAGGTAAATCATTTTCTTAATTAGCAAAGCCTTTAAGCACTGTCCCAATCAACCAAAATGATGCTGTCCCATCCACCCAAACTGTGGACAAAATAAAAACAACCTAATTTATAAAAAAGAAACATGATATTAACACTTTTTTTTTAATGATTTTGTAGAAGTAGTGCATCATATTTATGTTTCCATCAAAAGTTTATATAATATAGTGGCTATGACAATTTTAGGACCTTATTATGAAAACTTGCAAAAGCATATGTCATTTTCCTCAGTTCATGCATTTCATGGTCAACTTCCTGTTTGATGCATGCCCCGCCCACCTACATGATGTCTCACCAATGAGGGCATCCCATTTTAATTATGTAGTCTTATGCCTAGGACTCTGCAAAAAAGTTTTTATTTTTACTCATTAAGTGAGAAAATAAATTCTGTATAGTTATACTGTCCCATTTTACCTTATGTCCCAATCACCCTTAATATTTTAAAGTAGCTTATTATTTGCATTTTTTCAAACATTTCATATTTGTATATTTAAAAAACTGATTTAAAACACCAAGCTCATAACCGTGCTGTAATAATTGTGCAGTGTAAATGCATTCATGCTACATTTCAGCTTCATTCAACTGTCTGTAAATGTATCTAAATGCCACTTCAGCTGCTTCTGTTTTTTTTTTTCTGCAGTGGAAAGATAATTTTTGTTAATAATGAATTCATTTGATTGGTAATAGCCCTATAGTCTCTTAATATATTAAGTGAAATTATTAATAAAATGTAAGAATTTTATATGAAAGATGATGCATGCATTTAATAAGGTTAGGGGAAAATGCCCATTAAATAGGCAAAGAATGGCCTGGAAATTAATTTAAATAAATTTTAGTATGCAGTAACTTTAGTCATATAAAACGTAATTTCCCAACAACAAAATTGTGGCCAGTGAAAATGCTGAGTGGCTAGTAATTTTGGAAAACCACTAGCCACAGTGGCAGGTGAGCAAAAAAGTTAATGTCAAGCCCTGGTTATTAATAAAAACTATAACAGTAATGTATTGTTACATGCATAATAAATAGCTGATAAAATTATCCATACCTAACTGCAAACTTTTAACTAATTTTTTTATGCAATAAATAGAGTATGATTTAAAAATGATCATTCTTCCAAAACAGAGAAAACATCTTTCACACTTTGTTTAAAGTGTTTATAGTGTATATAATTAGTTGTATTAGTAGGGGTTAATATAGCACAATTCTTTAACACCCCCTTCCCCCCGGACCTCCCTAAGTTTCAAAGCCTGGCTACAGCCATGATACCTTGCTCATTGTGTCTTTTGTTGCGTTAGTATTGCTTTCTGTTTACTTGTGTTTTCTGTTGCTCTGTTTTTGCGGGTTCCTTTTTGTGTATTACCTTGTGCATGCTTTTTTTTTTTTTTTTTTGCATTTTGCATTTTGCACCGATATGGATTACTGTTTTTGGACTTTTTAATAAAAGCTGCAATTGGATCTTGTTTGAGAGCAATTTGTGACGTGTGTGTGTGTACATTTGTTGTTGTCGGAAGTTTTTCCCCTGCCCTGTGTTCTTTATTTGCTAGTTTTAGCCTATCACAGAATATTCAGAATATTATTGGCCTATATAGCCTTATGCAGTATTGACATTTCTGTAAAACCATCATTAATATATGGATCTACAGTGTAAGAAACATTCAGAATTTTTCAGGCTGTGTCTTTTTTTATAATTTATTTATTTTTTTTTTTTTGCATAACAGTGATGGCTAATACAAATTCCTATAACTGATGTAGCTTACCTAAAATGTGATTAGTAGCCTCTTGCTTTTGCTCAGCAGAACTCTGCTGATGTGTTATTAGAGAGAGAAAGAGGGCGGTGTTTCTCACTTTCCCTAAGCTGCCCAATTTTATAAGACAGGCAAAGGGTGCGCGCAAGAGGAATCTTCGACGCTGAGCGCGAGTGCGCGCACGGGCACGCGCTCACAGCTGCCTGAGAGAAAAAGAGAAAGCGAGAGAGAGGAGCGTGTGCGGCGGCCCGCGCTTATAATGGCTGCCGGGAAAAGCAGAGCAGAGGAAAATCAGCTTCATTGGGAATAACGTCGTGCACAGGTAAATGCTGCTCTCGTGCATGCGTGTGTTTGTGTGTAGCAGGACTCTTTGTCCGAGCATGTGTGTGTCGTGCTGCTGCGCAGGTGCATGCTGCCGCTGGAAGCGTTTTGTCATGAAACACACCTTTAACTGTTACTGTCACAGCAACATATGAGCATCGAGCATATCTGCTCTCGTGTGATGGGCTGCTGCAGTGTGTAAAATCATGCTTGTATTCAGCTGGAGAGGAGAAAACAGCGGTGCTGTGGCAGAAACAGACAAAACCGACAGGCCTTTTACACGGTGATCACAAGCACATGACTGCACTACAAACACAACACGCGATTGTGTTCTTGCGATTTCTGCTTCACTGTCCTCAGTCAGAGACTTAAACAGTGAGTGTGTAATGCTGGCTTTGCCCTTTGATCGCTGTTTCCTCGTGTCACGCTGCTCACACACACACACACACACACGCACGCACGCACGCACGCACGCACGTGTTGGCAGCCCTGTCGCGTTTGTTTACCATTTGCACTAACGGGGTTTTAAAATGTTTCTGGTCTCTCCGGTACAAAAGCGTGAGATTTTTCTAAAGTAACCTCTTTTAGAACAATTATCATGCTACATGCATGAGTAATGAGTAACGACTGATTTAGTGGAGCTTTCAGTTCACTGAATGATTTTCAAGAAAGATTCTAAACGCAAAAGTGGAGTTTTTGGCATCTTGCACTCGGATGTGTATGGTTTTTATTTTCTTTTCCAATCAAATTCCTTCTAGGCAATGATAATGCCATTTACACTAACTTGTAATAAAATGTCATCTAAGTAGCAAGTCATGGTTAACTATGGCTGTTGGGTATTTAAAAGGGGCGTGGTCTTTTTATGTCCCTCCCTATTGTCTTGTTTCAGTAGGAAACAAGTCAACACAAGATAGTGTATTGCTCTTTATAGGGACAAGTAGTAACAAATGTGATCAAATATTTGTATTAGTTAAATTTGAAAATAAAATAATATACCGCCCTATGTCCAAACAAATCAGTAAAAAAAATAATAAATAAAGATCAGATGGGTCATCCCGAGCTTAAAGGGGTCATATGATGCGATTTCAAGTTTTCATTTTCTCTTTGGAGTGTTACAAGCTGTTTGTGCGTAGACAAGATCCCTGAAGTTGCAAAGACTAAAGTCTCAAAACCAAAGAGATATTCTTTATAAAAGTTAAGACTCGACCACGTCCCCCTAAAACGGCTCAAACATGCCCCCACATGTCTACGTCACGGTGTGGGGAGATTTGCAAAACACCGCCCAAATGTATACCCAATGAAAGAAGGCGGGACTTTTATTCTCGCTGTAGTATTGTTGCTGCCGCGGGCACCATGTCCTGGAGACGCTGTTTCGTTGTGAAAGCGAAAGTACTTTATTTGGGCTTCCAAAAGAGGACACAACTAGAAATCAGTGGTTAAGTTGTATTTACAACGCTGTTCCAGAACAGTTCAACCTAAATATTCGAGTGTGTGCAGCACATTTTACAGAGGACTATTTCCTGAACCTGGGAGTAGCTGCCAGCTGCTCAAAGACTGTTTCTACTTACTGTTTCTGTAAGTATGTTTTCATATTTAAAGGATTTGCCACTGACTATTCAAACACGAGTTTTGAGGTGTGTAGAGTAGTGCTTGTTGTTTGTCATTTCTCCGATCACAAATGCAGACATGGTAATGTTTAGACAGTATAAAAGACAGTACAAGTCATTATAATCAGTAATTATGTCCCCACTGGATGCAACAAATGCCTCGTTTATAATGGGTTTTATTGTTTTTGTGTCATCGCGCCAGGACATGGCATCACAATACGGTAAGGGGAGTAACATTTCCGTCTCACGCTTGAGGTATTTGGCCAATCACAATGCACTGGGTAGCTGGCCAATCAGAGCAAGCCTCGCTTCTCAGAACGATGAGTTTTGTAAAAATCGGCACGTTTCAGAAAGGCGGGGCATAAAGGAGCAACAATAATGTACAGTATGTGGAAAATGTGTTTTTGAACCTTAAACCGCATAAACACATTGCATTACACCAAATACACAAAACAATGTTCTTTTTAGCAACGTCATATGACCCCTTTAAGCCAAATGTTTTATGGGTTCATTATTGTTAACGCCTAGCGCATAGGGATGCAATGATACCATTTTTTCAGAACCGATCCAATACCGAAAATTCTGAGTATCTGCCGATACTGATCCAATCCGATACCAGCGCAGTTTTTTTTTATTTTTTTTAAATCGATGTAGAATTTCTATACCTCCGTGTTGACCTGATCGTCACTCTTTTGTGTGTTAAACACAATCTACTACATATAGATAACAACTTAATTTTAATGAAAAATAACAAATGAAAAAATATATAATCATAATCCATGACACACATACTATTATAAACTAGGTTAGTGAATAATTCAGCAGCAAAAAAAAATCATGGGTGCACAATTATTTTATAAAACCTAGTGAAACATATTTTTATTTACAAATAAAAGTGAGTAAGTGTAGGACTAAATCTGGTAAAATGTTACACATTGATTGCTCATTGTATTGTTGTAAAATACATTCATGAAAAAACAAGCAAATGCATTTATATGTAAATATATACTATAAAATTTAAAGACATTTTTTTTTTTACATCTATAGCACAGTAATGAAGGCAGCAACATAGGACAGAACAAGAAAGACTATTAATAATCTTTAATTGCGCAAAAGTATTATAAAACGAAAGGCTCCAGTACAGAGTGGCACAAAGCGCTTATGCACATCCCGTGCGCAGAATGATGCACTTGAAGCGACACGGAGTCACAGCGCGCAGGCTGCGCAGCCCCCCGAGTCCGCACAGAAAAGTTCGAAGTACAAAGGGAAAATATATTGCATATTAAATCTGTGCGTTAGTTTATTGATCCTTTTCTTTTAACAGTTTTAAACCTCAGTTACTGTGCGCTCTTGAAGAGAGTTTGACTGTCGTAAACGAGCGTGACACGCAGTTAGATTGCTGAATGGAGGATGACAGACAGACGCAGCAGAGAGAAGAGTTCACTTGAACTTTAATTTAACAAGTTAAATATTCATCTGTACCTCAGATTGAACTATGGAACAGCTTCAGAACACTTGAAATATAGTGCACGAAAACTTTATGGTGGTTTATAATGTTTTTGTGCCTTTCGTGGGGGCTCAACGATAATGCACAATATCGGATTTGGATCGGTCTCGTCTGACCGATACCCGATCCGCAGAAAATGACCGTATCGGAGCCGATACCGATCTGGGGCAGTCGTGGCCTAATGGATAGAGAGTCGGACTTGTAACCCGAAGGTTGCGGGTTCGAGTCTCAGGTCTGGCAGGGATTGTAGATGGTAGATGAATGTTAAGCACTCTCTTCCACCTTCAATACCACGACTGAGGTATCCTTGAGCATCCTTGACTGAGGTATCCTTGAGCAAGGATCCCCAGTAGGCATTAGCTGCCCACTGCTCCAGGTGTGTGTTCACGGTGTGTGTGTGTGTGTGCGCACTTGGATGGGTTAAATGCAGAGCACAAATTCCGAGAATGGGTCGCCATACTTGGCCACACTTCACTTCACTTCACTTCACTTCACTTCACTTCACTTCACTTCTTGAGTATCGGATTGATGAATCCTTACTAGCGCACAAACTACAGAAAGAGAGTTTGGGGGTGAATGTGGAGTTGACCGACTAAGCACGTGAGAGACCATGAGACACTTGCAGATGAAAATAAGCTTATAACAAAAAAAAAAAAAAAAAAAAAAGTTTAAGTATATTTTCATAGAGACTCTGCTCAAGCTGTTTCAAAAACCAAAGGCGATTACAATAGCAAAACACAACATCCAATTATAAATGTTAAATGGATTCAAAGTTGACTTTTAAGTGGTCTGAATGTGAACTCCTAACACTGCTGTTGCTCTGAAAGATGTTATTATGGATCGCATGACTTTCATATCTTTGGACACTTAAATATTGTCTGTTATTCAAAACAAGTTCTTGGAAACCTCTTTTAGACAAACTGTTATGCAGCAGATAAGTGAGATAAAGCCCACTCTTGTATTATCTTGAAGAGCCAGACTATTGACAAGTTGGTTTCATTATGTAGCGTCTGGCCAAACATCCCCAGTAGACAGAGCAGCTGATATCTGACCCACATGAAAAGCAAGCAATCACAGTTGGTTTTTTATGTAAAATCTGAAAATTGAGACTGCCGCGATATTTGGTTGGTGTACCTCAAATTTTAGCTTGTTCAAATAATGTTAATGGAAAACGACTTGGTTATGATTAGAGGTAAGTCATTGGCTACATTGGTGATGCTTTGCTACTAATTACCTCAAACAAAACTGAATGTCTTTCAAAGATTAATGGCTTTGAACGCCACAAATGTTGCTAAATTCTGTGAAACCATTTTTTTTCCTGAGAGACTGAAAAAAAACTTGTACACCCTGACTCCCAGAAGTATTGCAGTGGTCAGCCAATGCAAGTTGAATTGGCAACTCTTGCCAAGAGTAGTGTATGTATCGGACAGTCTGTCTGAGACCGAGACTAATTGTTGTATAACAAGTGATGTTAAGAGAAACCTGATACAACAGCTTGCTGCTCTAATGGGCCATGGCAGGTTTATTGTTTTCTGCTGTACAGTTGAAATCAACATTGCAGATGATACTGATATCAGTGTCATGCCAGATGGATCCATATTGGTGAGCTTAATAATTCTCTGCTTCCATTGTCATCCCTGCTTTGGAATAAAAGTGCACTGATATTAAATACTGGCTGATACAAAAACGGCAATAATTATTACAAAGTTGCCAAAAATTCTATACTGTTTTGTACTAGAAATATTGTAAATGCATATTATAGAATGTACAGTCTATTCTATATTATAGAAACTATAAATGTCAAAACTGAAATCAAATCATGTGAATTTTGGATGCTCATCATTATAATGTACAGTATGAAAAATGGATAATTTAAAGATTATAGTGTCCTTAAATTACTCGTATACACATTTTCAGAACTTGAAATAAAATAAACATCAACTGAAGTAAGATAAAATATATTAAAAAATACCTTTTTTATTTCAGATTTCACTTTGTTAAAGTGATAAAACAATTCATAGTGGAACTAATACAAATGACAAACACACACAACAAAAGTACTAAAACTTCATCCAAAAATTGAATGAAAACAGAAAATATAAAACTTGGGTAACACTTTATTTTAAGGTTCTTGTTACACGTTACATGTACTTACTATTATCATAACAATAAATGATGCATAATTACATGCAATTAACCCTAAACCAGACCCTAATCCTAACCCTAATCATATAGTAAGTACATGCAGTTAATTAATATTACTCAGTACTTGTATAATTACACTGAAACGAGGACACCTTAAGTGTAACCAAAACTTGAATTCCAAATAGTAACAAATAAACATTATATAATACTAAAATAACTCTATATTGAAATATATTAAAAATCTTTAGTTTGAGTATGGTACTAGGATATTGTGAACACTAAGTTCAGGCTTTAAATGGCATTTGTTGTCTACACTTGCTTAAAAAAAATTATGTTCTGGCATTTCTGTTTGGTGTGATTAGTAGCGCAAAAAATACTTCAGTCACAAGTAGGGGTAATTTTGACAGCAAATTTTGATTTAGTTTTAGTCATGGTCTTTTGACTAAAATGCCATTTAGTTTTAGTCATATTTTAGTCGCCTGAATTGTTTTTAGTTTTAGTCTAGTTTTAGTTGACTAAATCTACAGTAAATTTAGTCGGCTAAAATCTAATGAGTTTAGTTACAGTGTAATGCATTTATAAAGCATTTCTCTAAAATTTCCAAACTCATTATATAGATTTGATATTAAGATTTTATCTTGATAGACACTGATTTAACTGCGGTGACTCACAACATGCCTTTGTTAAAATTAAATAAAACCACTTCATTCCATATTCTTCATTCTTTGAAGCAGACATTTATTTCTATAAACAAATTTAGATTAATCTTTAGAGCTACTAAAGTGATTCAGTCAAGAGTAGTGAGTGATTTTCTGTCTTTCTTTTGTTGCTTGATTAACATCAATGACTTGGACAATAGCAACTAAATTAGGCTGCTATTCCTTTAAAACCGAATGCATGGATGCAATGGATGCAATGTACTGATGGATGTTCTCCCTACTGTTTACATTCACGTAAGACGTAATCGACTTTATGTGAATACTTGTCAAATTGGACAATTCGACATCATTTTGTGTGTAATTCTCTGTTCATGCGATGCGAAAGAGTACTCGCGCGCTGTGTGAGACGCGCTTTCTGCGTGTGTATGCTTCTGTGTCTGCGCTCAGAAAACCAGACTGAACTGAGTTCTGTCTTGCATCGTCAAATTTATCCACGTCTGCTCTTCTGTTATTCCCACATATTGACGTTTTTGAGCGTTTTATGAGACGTGCAGCAAGTGTATTTTACCTTATGTCTCGCAGAATAGATCAATAGGCTATGAAACGGTTCGAATGTACGCATCTAACTTCTGAACCACGCCGCAGATTCGTTTTGAAAGAATCTCTTCCCAAATCATCCCTCCCTAACATTTTCGTCTTGTTTTTATTCATTGACAAAAATGTCAATAGATTTTCGTCAGAGTTTTTGTCAATGAGTTTTTTAAAATGAGTTTTAGTTTATCGTCTCGTTTTCGTCGGTGAAAAAAATGTCGTTGACGTACATTGACACAAATTATTCGTCAACAAAATTAACACTGGTCACAAGTTAGGTTTGTCATTGAAAGTGGCTTTAGAGTTCCCAACAAATACTACAGCGACTCCAGTCATGGATTATTGTGTGTTTTGGCCACACAGGTGAGGAAGAAGAGGATGGTGAGCAGTCAAGCCAAGTACGAGCTGATCCAGGAGGTGGGCCGGGGCAGTTACGGTGTGGTTTACGAGGCAGCTGTACGGCAGACCGGTGCTCGCATGGCTGTGAAGAAGATCCGCTGTCACTCCCCGGAGAACGTGGAGCTGGCCTTGAGGGAGTTCTGGGCCCTCAGCAGCATCCAGAGCCAGCATCCCAACGTCATCCACCTGGAGGAATGCATTCTCCAGAGAGACGGCCTCGCCCAGCGCATGAGCCACGGCTCCAGCTCCTCGCTCTATCTGGAAGTATGTGTCCAACCTGCAAGCACTGCCAACACAAAGCCCATCAGTTTAGGTTTATGTTAGCTTTACAGCAGAGAAATCAAAGAACTTGGGGGCAAATAGGGCTGCAAAAGGATTAATTATGATTAATTGCATTCAAAAGTTCAAAAGTTTGTTTACACTATATGTGTGTGTACTGTGTATATTTATGTATATGTGACCATGGACCACAAAACCAGTCATGAGGGTCAATTTTTCGAAATTGAGATTTATAAATAAGCTTTCCATTGATGTATGGTTTGTTAGGATAGGATGGTATTTGGCTGAGATGCAACTATTTGAAAATCTGGAATCTGAGGGTGCAAAAAAATCTAAATATTGAGAAAATCGCCTTTAAAGTTGTCTAAATTAAGTTCTTAGCAATGCATTTTACATATCAAAAATTAAGTTTTGATATTTACAGTAGGAAATTTACAAAATATCTTTGTGGAACATGATCTTTACTTAATATCTTAATGATTTTTGGCATAAAAGAAAAATCAATAATTTTGACCCGTACAATGTATTTTTGGCTATTGCTACAAATATACACCAGCGACTTAAGACTGGTTTTGTGGTCCAGGGTCACATATATTAGTGCTGTCAAACAATCAATCGCGATTAATCGCATCTAAAATAAAGGTTTTTGTTTACATAATATACATGTGTATTATGTATATTTATTATGTGTGTGTGTATATATATATATATATATATATATATATATGTATGTATGTATATAAATATAAATACACACACATGCATGTATATATTTTAGAAAAATGTTATTTGTATATATTAAATATATTTATGATATAAATTATATGAATATAAATGTAGACATGTTAAACACGTAAATATTGTCAAATTATATACATGCATGTGTGTGCATTTATATACACATAATAAATATACACAGAACACACACATATTATTCAAACAAATCTTTTATTTTGGATGCGATTAATCACGATTAATCATTTGACAGCACTTATGAGTCAAGCATTGGTGGTTCAGTGGTAGAGTTCTCGCCTGCCATGCAGGAGACCCGGGTCTGATTCCTGGCCAATGCAAGGACCCCTTCCTTTGGGGGCAGTCGTGGCCTAATGGATAGAGATTTGGACTTGTAACCCGAAGGTCGTGGGTTTGAGTCTCAGGTCCGGCAGGGATTGTAGGTGAGGGGAGTGAATAACCAGCACTCAATACCACGACCACCTCAATAATAGGGTGAGACCCTTGAGCAAGGCACCGAACCCCCAACTGCTCCCTGGGCGCCGCAGCACTGCTCCAGGTGTGTTCACTACTGTGTGTGTGCACTTGGATGGGTTAAATGCAGAGCACAAATTCTGAGTATGGGTCACCATACTTGGCCACACATCACTTCCCTTTCCCTTTCCCCCTAAACACACACACGTTTATATGTATATTATATGTATGTAAACACAATGTTATTTTGAATGCGATTAATTGTTTTAATCGTTAACGAGGAAATGCAAATCACTATATTCATATAGTTACTACATACTAATACTGATAGAACTCAGATCATCGAGTCTGGACACTTTGGAAACAGTTGCTGATCAAAATGTGAATTAAATATAAATCATATAGCCTAATTATTGTCTGCACATTAGTGCTGTGCCTTCAATATCCTGTCAGGAAACACGAAGTGGCTAAAGGAGGAAATGACACTTACAGTAGTTTTTGGTTTATTAATAGAGATGAAGAAATCATTGGTGGATTTAGGAGATGAGATTTTAAAATCTTGAGCCCCATTTTGGAGGTGTTTTTAATAAAAAAAAACAAAAAAAAACAAAACCCTGACATAAGAACATTTAGTTTCTCTGCATTGCTATCATTGCTATATAGCAATGATAGCAATGCATGTATGTGTGTGTATATATATATGTGTGTGTGTGTGTGTGTGTGTGTGTGAGTGATATATATATCTCTCACTCACACACACACACACACACACACACACACATATATATACATATATAATATAATATATATATATATATATATATATATATATATATATATATATATATATATATATATATATATATATATATATATATATATATACATACATACATACATACATACATACATACACACATACATACACACATATATATACATATACACATACATATACATATACATATACATATACATATACATATACATATACATATACATGCACATGCATACATACATGCATACATGAATTTTCAGCAGATTATTAGAGACTATTTAAATGATTAATTTGGGGAGGTTTTTTAAGGGAAGTCTACATAGAAAATGAAACTAAATTACATTTAATCACTGAACGATTTGAGGAAAAACTTGATAACTCAGGGTGTTTACACTAAATACTCTTCACAGAAACCAAATCAAACCTCTTTCAGTAACTATAAAGTGAACAGTTTAAAAGAATCTCTTTCCAAGTTTTCATACCTTCCTGCTCTGTATTCAGTCAAAATAATAATTATTAATTATTTGCATTGTGATTATTACATATAAACAAGAAATGTATTGTAATAATATTGTAAAATATAAACAATTATTTAATAAAAATTATTTTATAGTACAGCTGCGTTAAACAGCTGTATAGTACATCAAGCGTTAAACCACCAGGCTTTCATTTAGTCAGTTTTCCAGCAAATAAATAAATATCTTGAGCTGCACACATGTAAGTGAACACTGTGCCATGCATATAATTAATTAAATAAATCACAGCTTATGCAATTCGATAATCACACTAAGCCATGTTGTGATACCAGTTTTATTCTGGTATTTTGTGCAGCCCTGTTTTCTATACTGTTGATGAAGTGTAGCTATAAAGCTTCATTTAGCATTGTTTTATCATTGTGCTTTTTTGCATGTAACAACTACATTATCCTTTCTTTCCCACATTATTCTTTCCCACATAATCATAAACTACATAAAGCATCAATTACACCCCTAATGTGCATCCTTTGCACTTTATTAAGTTGCATTAGTGCCAAGCGTCTTGTCAGTAATTGGAAACGGAAAATTAAACTGTCCCTTGCACTCATTTTATTCTGAAAATTGCACATTACATTGTAATTGCTACTTCTGTAAGAACTTCCCAGGAGGACTTAAAGGCAGCATTACGGCATCGCTGTATAATTTTGGGTTTAGGATTATGTCCACCAGACACTGACCAGGCATGTTTCTTAAGAATGTATGGACTGTAAGCATAGCCCTTGAGTAGCGTAATTGACAGATTCAACAAATAAATATCTGGTTATTGAATAAAACTATCATAGTCTTCAAAAGCAGTGCAGATTTGACTGTTCCTGACAGTCTAGTAGTGACTGTTAGCAAGGTGAAGTACAGCACAGTAAAACACGTCGTGTCACATGCATCCTGCTGAAAAACTGCCCAAAAAAAATCACCTTCCTAATCGAGTAGATTGCTGTTGGCTGGCTATTCTGATGATGAACATAAAAAAGCAGCAGGAATGCAAACTACTCTGTTGTACAAGGCAGATGGCACTCCGTAATATAAGTGGGTGATTATAGTATTGTATGCCGTTTTGTGTCGGGTCAAGTTGCATGAAGACGTGAGGATGTTGTGACTGAGTGGAAGTAAGCCGGAGTGCAGAGCAGCACAGTAATGGGTTGTTATTCCTGGCCTTTGAGATGAGGTTGATTAGCACTCTCGCTGCTATAATTATGAGCCTGCAGAGGGCCGTTTGTCTGTTGACCTCTGTCTGTGCAAAGCCTTCAGCATCTTCTGTCAACAGATGACAAAGAGGAAACGTGCTTCAGAATTGCACAGAAATCCCCAAACTGCTTGTAAAGGTTTTTCACGTTTAACTTATCACAATGTGCTTAAACTTAGGTTAGCACCTTTTTAACATCATGTTTCAACCATTGGTAAAGCAACATTTCACGCATATAATTTAGAGTTTACCACCGTTTTTAACCTTTAAAGCCAGTGTAACCCTGTTTTTCGTAGCCATTGTTGCTTGAATGTTACAGGTTAGTAACAGACAGCCAGTCAAAAACTAAATAATGCTTGGCTCCTTAAATATCCATGCACTTTCACGTAGACTTTAACATGCAATCTTAGGGAAATGGTTAAAAAAAACAAACCAACAACAACGTAAAAACACCGTGGTCTTTTTTTTTTTTTTTCTTGACGATCGATATATGAGTAGGTTTTGCCACAGGTCACATGTTCTTTGTGTGCTGTGGTTTTCCAATCACTTTTTTAATCTTGCAAATATACAAATAACCCAGGGTTTACAAATGTACTGCGTGAATATGGATTGTGTATTGCATTAAACAGAATTAAATGACCCTGTTCTTACTATTTCAACCATAAAAAAATCCCATTTGTTTTGTTAGTTTAAATAGATTAATGCATTTGGTAAACTAACCTTAAGGCAATCTGCATTAAGTCTGCAGTTTGGTTAATGATTTAGCTTAATCTAAAGAAAACAGTCATATGTTTTGAGAGCTTTTTGGGAAAGCAGCGCTAATCTTGAAACTCGAATCCAATCCGGAGGGAATCAGGGGAAGGATGTGGTTAAATGTTCCAACACATGACGTGCAGCAGTAACACGCATCTCCTCTATGGACAGCACTCTATGGACAGCACTGTTGTTGCTGTGCTTCAGATGAGATCGACTTTAAGAGATGTGCTCTTATTGGTTCCCTGTGCAGACAGATGGTTCAGCGTTCATAGGTTGGTGCTCTGTTTTGCAAAAGCCTGTAATGGTGAGGTAAACATAAACCTGAAGCTGGTTGTGTAATTGAATAACTTGATAAGGTGTAGTGTGGACTACCCTACCATTCAGTCAATATGATACTTGTCAAACACATTGTGAAGTCAATCCTTTATATAAGACACCTCAACTTTATAGCATGTATAAAGCTACTCTTAATAACCCTGACAGCATAGTGGTGAGAAATTAATTATAAATACACTTGTACTTTAATGGTGCAAAGTATAAAGTATAAGTATAAAAAAAGTATAAGTATAAAAATGGCTCAATCTAATTCAGTTTGGCAGTTTTTCCCATTATCTGTGTGTGCTTTTCTTTTTTTGTGAGTACTACTGTGTTCCATTCAGTCACAATTTCCATCTTCCTCCTAAAATCTAAAGCTTTAATTACATAAAGACGCAATGTATGATGTCAGGCAGAAATGGTGACTCCAAGGAAAATGTGCATGGACAGTAACAAGCATTTACTTTTAAGCAAATAATTTGCATCGAGTCCAAGTTCCAAACTGACCCATTTAGTAACTGTTAGCAGAGACAAAACAGAGTAAATGATCCTCTCTGTCAATAATCATAGCATCATTTATCCACCACAGCTTGCCAGGAGGCAGTCAAACATTTACAAAGTTAACAGTAGCATAGGCTTTTTTTTTTCATACATCAAGTTAAGAGTGTGTGCAATGCATCACTGCTGGATATATAGCAAGTAGGAATATCCTATATCAAACTATGGCATTAGCATAAAATTCCAGCATCAAACTCAATAGCATTAACTGTTGCCTCTCTGTAAGTGATTGTGTTTTTATGGATGGTTAATGTGTGATTATAGTCTTTTAGTGGCATGTGGGTTGTTGTGAGCCATTCTAAGATTTCAGCAACAGATTTTGGCTTCATTCCCAGAACAACTTCAGTTTTCTCCTACTAAATTTTCCCAAGAGTATCCCCAGCAAGCAAATAATACTGGAACAAGATGAAATAACTAGAACTTTGATTTTCCTTTTTGTGCTACAGTCGTGAATGATTCCTTAAATCATGCAGTTAGTTGATGAGAAGTGTGCCATTACTTTTCTAAGCGATCTAACGATTTGCCCGGGGGGCAATAAAACAAGTGATAAAATTCCATTGACTTTAATTATAAGAGGGACCAAATCCCAAGCAGTGCCCTAACAACCATCCTGAACCTCTCACTCAGCAACCTTGTGCTGAGCCCCCAATTACAACACCTTAGCAGCACGACACCTTGGCATCAAGGTGCCAAGTTTTGCGCAGGCATTCCTGTAGCTCAAACAGTAGAGCATGGTGCTAGCAATGGTAAGGTCATGGGTTTGATTCCCAGGGAACTGAACTGATAAAATGTATACCTTAAATGCAGTAATAAGTTGCCTTTGGATAAAAATGTTGACCAAATGTGTAAATGTAAATTCATTACTCAGGAAATGTTGAATCCTGTAATGTCTTGCAAAACTTTGCATGTTCAAATTTCACTAATTTACTTTTCTTATTGTCAACTTTGGAGTATGTTCTTGAGCTCATGAAAAGCATGCAAGGACTTTTCCAAGCCCCTCTAAAATACTCAGATAACTATGACATCTCTGACTTCATCTCTGAGTCGTGTGTTAATTCTGTTGTTCTGAAGCCAAAGTGAAATTACTCTGCAGTGTGTGATATTCCCCAATGTTGAACTGTAAAATTTCTTTTTTCAAAATGAATTTTCATAATACTTTAGGTTACCAGCTGATTAAGAGAAGGGGGCCTGACATATAGTGGCCTTTCCATAATGAAAAGTTGGTTAAGTGGACGTTGCACAATTTCTGTTAACACATTTCTTGAATTGAGTAACTTCTGTAAAATAAAAAACAATCAAATTGTATTTGTCAACCATCAGCCACTCTAATTTCTGGATGACGATAGTAGAATTGGCCATTAAAAATCCTGCAGAAGTTGACCACAATTATCAGTGCGTAAATCTATACAAATTGTGAACCTTTATTCCAGGGCTCTTTGAATCCAACCCTCGAGGGCCAGTGTCCTGCTGAGTTTAGCTCTTACCCTAACCAAACACACCTGAACAAGCTAATCTAAGATAATTTTGAGAACATGCAATCTACGGACAGGTGTGTTAAACTGGGAATGGTACTAAAGTACCAAACAAGTCTGCAGGACACTAGTCTTCCATGACTGAAGTTAAAGAGCCCATTTTAAACAATTGTTTGTAACTTTTTTGTTATTTTTTTTGTATTTATTTATATACACTCAGTTGGTGGAGACCTCCCTGAAAGGTGAGATCACATTTGACCCCCACTGCGCCTACTACCTGTGGTTCGTCATGGACTTCTGCGATGGTGGAGACATGAACGCCTATCTCTTGTCCCGCAAACCCAGCCGCAAGACCAACACCAGCTTCATGCTGCAACTGGGCAGCGCTCTTGCCTTCCTGCATCGCAACCAGATCATCCACCGAGACCTCAAACCCGACAACATTCTCATCTCGCAGGGCAGAACCCCGGCCGGGTCCCCCGAACCCACCCTGAAGGTGGCCGACTTTGGCCTCAGCAAGGTCTGTTCCTGTTCGGGCTTGAATCCCGAAGAACCGGCAAGCGTCAACAAGTGTTTCTTGTCCACAGCTTGTGGGACGGACTTCTACATGGCCCCCGAGGTCTGGGAGGGCCACTACACTGCAAAGGCTGATATTTTTGCTTTGGGGGTCATCATATGGGCCATGGTGGAACGGATTACGTTTGTGGATGTAGAGACTCAGAAGGAGCTCTTAGGGAGCTACGTACAGCAGGGGGAGGATATAGTACCATTGGGGGAGGCTCTTCTGGAGAACCCCAAGATGGAGCTCCACATCCCGGCTCGGAAGAAAAGCATGAACGCTGGCATGAAGCAGCTGATTCGGGAGATGCTGTCCGCCAATCCACAGGAGCGACCCGACGCCGTTGAGCTGGAGCTCAGGCTGGTTCGGATCGCATGCAGGGAACTCGATTGGGACACGTGAAAGGACAGCATCTTGGAGATTGGGTAAACTTCTAGGACAATGGGCTTGGAGCTTGAAGTGAGAACAAATTGTTTGGCCTTGTCCCAAATGGCACACGGGTGTCTTGTGGTCCTTCATTTGGGATTGCATGTGAAATCCATAAGACCGTAGGAGAGGGATCTTGAACCCTGCTCCTGGAGAGATACCATCCTGCCGACTTCACCCCCAACCCTGCTCCCACGCACCTACCTGTAATTTTTAAGTAACCCTGAACACTTTTAGTAGCTGGTTCTGGTGCGTTTGATTGGGGTTGGAGCTCTGCAGGATGGTAGCTCTGGGGTTGGAGACACTTGCCGTAGGGTTTCCCATTTGGGAATTCAGTTTAGGCTGAGCCCACAATTACCTGTGCTGCAAAGTATAGACTTTGTAGAGGAATACCACATAGGCTGATGGTGCCGTTTGGGACAGGGCCTTTTGGAGTGGGTTTTTAGTGGGCGATTGCACTGGTCCTTGGTTTTTTTTTCTGTTTTTTTTTTCTTGATATTCTTACAGTTTAGTACAACCGATTCATTGATGATAAACAGCCTTTAAGATGTTAAATGCTTATTACTGTCTCACCTGTTCACAAGCACATTGGGACTTTCATCAGCAAGAGTCCAGATGGGCTTCAGGGGGTTTCATTGATGGGGAAAAAAACATCAGATATCCACCTTCCATTGACCATAAACCACATCGACCCAGATAAACACACATATCCACAGAATTCCCAGAACATTCCAGCACTAAGACATCAGATAGCATGTAGTTTAGGGCTGGGCTAAAAATATACATTTGTAAAATATTTTGGCTTCATGAAAAATTCAATATTTTTACTTTGATAGTGTCTGATTTACTTTCTTTGCTCATGAATTGGAAGAAAGCATGCAAAAGTGATCTTCTGGCACAATTTTAATGGCTAGAAAAATGACGTTAGAGTCGATATTCATCATGTTTTGTCACTAACAACATAAAAATGAATATATTGTATATATTCAAGTTAACGCCCAGCCCTGATGTAGTTTTAATACAGCACAGCAAAAAGACTCATGGCTTCCATCTTTCTTGGGAACTCTTTAGTTCTCTATGAGAGCTACTCTCATCACACTCCCGGTGCTAATTCAACTTGTAATGCAAAGTAGGAAACATGCAGCAAATAATGGCTTTTTTTTTCTTTTTCTTTTTTTTTTTTTACAGCCACCTTGAATTATTATTATTATTATTATTATTATTATTATTATTATTATTATTATTATTATTTTTTTTTTTTATTTTTTTATTTTTTTTTTATTTTTTTTTTTTTCATTCAATTTAGAGGCTTTTTACAACAGGATTAATCTGTTTTTCTGTGCTTCACACACAAAAGGGCTTCAGGGAGTTGTATTTCTATCACTCAATTAAAAAAAAAAAATATTTCTACAAAAACCATCAAGGCAATAGTTTATATTTTGACAAGATATTCGGTAAATTACTCTGTAATATTGTTCTGCTGCTGAACAGGTGAAATTTGAATAATCAGTGAATAGTACGTATTTTAATAAAAAAATGTGTGCATTGAAGATTTTCAAGGCACCTCAGACAGTATCTCATAAACTGACACACAAACAGACATATTCTGTCTTTACCTCTTGCTGGACACTGATTTTGGCACTAAAGTCAGCTATGTGTGTATGTGTGAATTATGTGTCCATTTCGGAGCACCAGGTATAAAGAGATTCGACAAACGAAAGCCTTGATTTGAGGAGCTGAGTTTTCTTCTCTCTGGATTGTGGCTTAACTAAATCCTATCAGATTCAAAAAGAGGCAAGCTGGCACTTTCAACAAAGAGAGTGTAAAATGGGAATGAACAATTACGGTCCTTTTTAAATGTAAACTTTAATGAGGCGTTGTTGTTGTTGTTGTTGTTATTATTATTATTATTATTATTATTATTATTATTATTATTATATATATATTGTATTTTTTTTTGTTTGTTTGTTTTTGGTGTGAGATTTGCAATTTTGCAATCCCATTACCAAAATTCTGGACATGCCAAACAGGTTAAACCTTGATCAATAGGTTTGAATGATTAAATGAATGCAGTAAACGCTGCAATTGGAATGGGATTTACTTTCCGCCATGCTGGCAAACTTTAACTTCTTTTGATGAATTTTGAAAGAAAATATTTTGAAGAATGTGGGCATTCAAATAATTCCTGGTCCCCATTGACTTGCATAGTATTTTTTTTCCATATTATGAAAGTCAATGGGGACCAACAACTGTTTGGTTACCAACTTTCTTCAAAATTTTCTTTTTTTTTTTTTTTTTGTTTGTGTGTTCAGCAGAAGAAAGAGATTCATAGAGGTTTGGAACAAAGTGGTGGAGTAAATGTTGGAATTTTCATTTATGGGTGAACTGTCCGTTTAAGAGAATGTTGGAGATTTTAATAATTGTTTTAAACAAAGTAACATCATTTGTACCCTGCTTGTTGAAAGTACCAGCTGCTCTTTCAGACTACTCAATGACTCTTTAGCTGTGTAACTTCAACTGACTGATCTAAGAATTCACTTAAACATTGATTTGAATTCATATGGAATAGACCGTGGCATTGTGCTGGAAGTGAGTTTACTAGAGATGCTTTACACCTAATGATCCTCATATGAATGCTCAGAACAACCAGCCTCGATTAAACACACAAAACCTCACGTATTAGCACCGAGAGAGTTACTTGCGCACTACAACAAACGTCAGTGTACTAATGCATGCAACACCTCTCACCTTCAGGGAAAAGCGTACAGGGAGTGTGAACGTATAAAAACGTTGATGCTAACACACACACAACCGTAAGCCTCTGTGAGTCGGGGATCTCACGTCTTTGACACATGATACCAGCTGAATTTGATCTCCACTTCACTGTGTCATTTTTGCCTGGAATCCCAGAGTGCCGAGTCTTACCGGTAATCCCTTCCGCCACGCTTTCTCAACAGACTAACGCTAAGCCTGTTACGTTCCCGAGGAATTAGGCGAAGAAAGCATTCTCTGGGACAGAAACTGCCATTCAGCTCAACGTTTTGTATGATTTTACAGGCACTTCAGACATGAGCCCTCGTGGCAGCAGTACCTCTGTCCCTTTAAACACAGGACACGTCTTTTTCCTAAGTGACAAGCGTAGGCATTAATATTTAATGCTGTGTGTATCCATACTTTTTTCACCTTGTCAAGTGGGGCATGCTGTAAATGCCAGAACCAGCAAAATTTAATTCCAAGCAATGGCTTAAATCATCCGTCTCAAAGATTTTTTTTCCCCCCTTTTGTGGAAGCTTCTCTTCCAACTGTGGTATTATGCTATAATCCACATTATCGCAAGAATAAAGGATAAAAGGATTATTTTCAAACAGCCACTACTTCCTAATCGCTCAAATATTGTTTAATCTTTCCTTTTAGATTAACATAATTTATGCCTTATTTTTTAATCCTATTGCCCTTATGAGCACTTGATTTGGCCGTGTGTATCCTGAAGTTCTCAAAGGACAGAGCTACATTTGCCTGACAAGCACTTGGTTGTTATGGTTAGAGATGATTCTTCATCAAGTGTTGCTGTTTGTCAGTATTAACAAGATAACTTCATGGATGGGGTCTATGTGTCCTCCTAGCGATGAATTGTCAATTTAAGTATTGAATTGCGCAGCCGTGAAGCCGACATGCAGATGAATGTCATTGGAATGTAAAACCTGATTTGAGACTGATTCTGTTTTTGGATGAGTGTGAACAGCAAAAATCCCATTGAGTCTGACTAATAAGTGACCAAAAACTTTTGGACACAAGTCACAGTTAATGTATTAATATTACTGTATTCGAGAAAAAAGGCAATTCTGTATAAATGTGTGTGTGTGTGTGTGTGTGTATATGTGTAATATATTAATTTATATGTATAATTTATATGTGTATGTATGTGTGTGTGTGTGTGTGTGTATATATATATATATATATATATATATATATATATATATATATATATACACATACACATATAAATTATACATATAAATTAATATATACACACACACATACATACACATATAAATTATACATATAAATTAATATATACACACACACTCATGCGCATACATGCATATATTAGGGATGTAACGATTCACTCAACTCACGATTTTTTTCACGATTCGATTTTCTCACTTTTGTTATTTTTTTTTTTTTTTACAAAATGAGATTGAAGACATTATACAGTAAATGAGAAGGTGCCCTTTTATTAGGCTAGTGCTGCACGTTTCTCTGTGAAATTACAATAAAACAAAACTAAACTGAAATTTAAAAACAAAACCCAAATCAAATAAGCAAGTTACACAAATAAAATAAATCATATAAACAAACTAAGGCTTTGTTTGTGCTCTTTCAGGAACCACTACATTTTAATCATCCAAACAAAGATGCAGTGTACATGCAGCATGAGCAGTTTTTAATCTAAATTAGATTGTATAATTTTGAAGCAAAAACAGAATGGTCTGACTTTAGTTTTGTGAAACTATGCTACATAAAACAGATCTGAAGGAAACAGCAGACGAGCTGAATGAGACGCAGATTCACTCTCTGTCAGCAGGTGGCGCTTATGAACAGCAATGATACAGTGTTTCCTGGGTTACCGCTGTAAACACAGCAGGGCTACTTATGAACACTACTTTAATATGCATCGTTCAGAGGCAAGATGAAAAGAAAATACCACAAACTTTTCTAAAGACAGTCCGTTCTCCTCAGAGATACATTCATATAAACTCTTACTCCTATCGCAATGTGTTTGGCATCTTAACAGATTTGAATCGTCACATATTTGAATCGATTTTCAACCGGCTCGCGGTTAATCGTTACATCCCTTTTTTATATATATAACTTTATATGTTATTAAATACTATATTATAAAGGTGACTTAAGTGTCCAAATACTTTTGGATGCTGTGACTTGCATTGAACAGTCATAAGAGAAGGTGTGAAAATGTGTAGATTTATGATTGGAAGTGCAATAACACTTCCGTTCAAAAGTTTGGGGTCAGCAAGTCAAAAATACAGTAAAAATTTAATATTGTGAATTTATTACAATTTAATAATATATTTGACAGCTGTTATTAAATTTTTGAAATGTAATTTATTGCTGTGATCAAAGCTGAATTTTCAGCATCATTACTCTAGTCTTCAGTGTCGCATGATCCCTCAGAAATCATTCTGATATGCCGATTTGCTGAAAGAGAAACATTTGTGCTGCTTATGTGGAAACTGATGCATTTTTCTAGGACTCTGTCGAACAGAAAACCCATAACAGCTGTTGTTTTATTCGTATTAATTTAAGTCTTTAGTGTCACTTTTGTTCAATTTAATGCATCCAAAAAAAAAACCCACACTGACCCCACACTTTTAAACGGTTGTGTAATTTCATAAAATAATTGAATATGATGTCACATTTTATTAAAAAGCTCTGGCAACAACCTGATTTGAGCAGAAAATTGCGTTTGGGCGCTGTATCTTGCAATGTGAACAGACTTATTTTAAAAAAACGAACAACCCAAATGTGTTTTATAGATGTACCTACTTGAACTTTACGTGAGTTTTCCCTTCCTGACTAATAAAAGCTGACCCAAAATAATGGTTTCTCTCAGCAAGCGTCTTGCTCTTCTGTACATACTGTACTTGAACGACTTCTGATGGTCTGGATGATTGCTGGGTTTGTCGTGTGCTGGGTTGATGTTGTAAGTGTGCTGACATGATTACAGCCCTTCTGTGTGTTTCTGTGCTGTTTCAGTGTCTTCTCATACGATGATCTGATATACTGATATGAAAGGTGAACGTCTTGTGTGTTTTAAAACTGGGAGCACAACTGTATTTGAATTTTGTAACAAAGAAAATCTGGTTTCAAAGAAGCACTACGAAATATTTTCCACAGTGCCGTGCTCACAGATTCCCCTCCGACAGCCTGACCTGATTTATGATCAACTGCTGGGAACTTGGTGGTGATGCACTGTGACTTGAAAAGTGCTTTTATTTCACTTTCTTTTTTTTTTCTTTTCCCACAGACACTTTGTGTCCTTGTAAAGTATTTTGAGATAAACAAAATTTCATGAGAGGGGATCTTCTAAGTGAATGTGTAATTTATTGTTGGGGGTTGACTTTATTAATAAAACTTTTACTTGAATCATGTTTTATTGATGTATTTATTTACTTGCAGAGCAAGTCTCTGTGCTGGCCAAGATTGTTTTAATTCGCTGTCTACCAAGTGTTTATAAAGTGGAAGGTCAGCCGTTAGCTTTTTGCCATTGAGAACAGAAATTATAGTCTCTTTATAGAGCCATAAATACAGTAAAGGCGCTGTGGTGTACATCACTGAATATTTTTACCACTAGATTCTTTAAATACAGTATCACAGATAAAACCATGTTCTTCTTCAATTGTAAATAACATATTAATTACTTTACTTACTTTACTTTGTCATTTAGCAGACGCTTTTATCCAAAGCAACTTACAAATGAGGACAACAGAAACAATCAATTGTAGTATTAAAACAACTAAAACTGAACCAAAACTAAAAGCTAAAACTTTATAAATAGTGTATATATACACCCATTAAAAAAATTAATTAAATAAAAATGAAAAATGCATATGACAATTTCTAAACTTAACATTTAAATGAAAACAAAATAAAGCTACAAACAATTCAAAATATTAAGAGAACAAAAGGTATGAGTATAATAATGATTCTAACATAAAACTAAGTCAAACACCAAAAACAACTACGTGTATGTACACATACACACAGACATATATGCGCGCGCGCACACACACAGATTCAATATTATTTCATATCCATGTAGTTTGTTGAAGTACTAAAATAACTCAAATTAAATGAAACTAAAACTTAACAAATAACTTATACAGACATAATAGAAAAAACTAATAAAATGACAAACATTACTACAACTGTAACTAAAATTTAAATAGATAACATATACAAATCAAACTACATTAGTTTAACAGCAATCCTTAAAAAAAATAACTGTGCCAAACATACAAGGAAGAAATGGTTATAAAAACTGAAAGAAAAGTGAAACAAGTAATAGGGAAGAGAATAAATGAAAAGCGATACTTATCCCTTGGTTGTCCCTGTCCGGTGGAGTCGCACGGTAGAGTCCATGGTCTTTACACACTTCAGTCTTCACACGACGAAGGCTTCACACGAGAGCAGCCGCGACCACTGCCGAATCAAATCACTAATTGAATTCAGCTGGATGCACTTTCCTGTTAATCACAATAAATTAACGCAAGCGCAGACACTAACAAGGTACGCCAGTACGAGACCAAAATAATTCTTATATTTATAAAATGGAATCAATTTGGGATAAATTTTTCCATATGGTAACAATGTGATCAAGTGTTTTGATCAATTCTCTATTTATGTGATGCATTCTAACACATGCAATGCATCAATTGTGTTATCCGTTATATATAAATACACACACACACACACACACACATATATATATATATATATATATATATATATATATATATATATTAGTTATCAGTTATAAGTAAGAATATGCATATAGCAATTCCATTTTGGTGCAAAGTGCCAACAGTTTTCCCTTTATCACTTGCTATAAAATATATTTAACTTCTATTATATACATACATTAAGCATCCTAAAGGGACAGTTCACCCAAAAATGAAAATTCATCATGTTGTTCCAAACCTTTAAACTCACTAGAAGATATTAAGATATTAGGCTCTAGTGACAGAATTATATGTTGAGTGGTGTGAAAATAAGCCTTGCAGTCTTGTAAAGGGCCCCCAAAGAACCTAGGATGCGTCTACAATGCCTAAAATAATTACAAATTAATTCCGAGGAATGAAAAGGCCATTTATTTTTGCATTCAGTCAAGAGTTTGGACAATCAAAGCAAGAGGCTATGTCAGTATAAGTGGAATGGAAAGTCTGTTCTACAAAACGGAGTGGACTGGCTGCAGATATATAGGTGCATCTCAATAAATTAGAATGTCGTGGAAAAAGTTCATTTATTTCAGTAATTCAACTCAAATTGTGAAACTCGTGTATTAAATTCAATGCACACATACTGAAGTAGTTTAAGTTTTTTGTTCTTTTAATTGTGATGATTTTGGTTCACATTTAACAAAAACCCACCAATTCACTATCTCAACAAATTAGAATATGGTGACATGCCAATCAGCTAATCAACTCAAAACACCTGCAAAGGTTTCCTGAGCCTTCAAAATGGTCTCTCAGTTTGGTTCACTAGGCTACACAATCATGGGGAAGACTGCTGATCTGACAGTTGTCCAGAAGACAATCATTGACACCCTTCACAAGGAGGGTAAGCCACAAACATTCATAGCCAAAGAAGCTGGCTGTTCACAGAGTGCTGTATCCAAGCATGTTAACAGAAAGTTGAGTGGAAGGAAAAAGTGTGGAAGAAAAAGATGCACAACCAACCGAGAGAACCGCAGCCTTATGAGGATTATCAATCAAAAATTGATTAAAGAATTTGGGTGAACTTCACAAGGAATGGACTGAGGCTGGGGTCAAGGCATCAAGAGCCACCACACACAGACGTGTCAAGGAATTTGGCTACAGTTGTCGTATTCCTCTTGTTAAGCCACTCCTGAACCACAGACAACGTCAGAGGCGTCTTACCTGGGCTAAGGAGAAGAAGAACTGGACTGTTGCTCAGTGGTCCAAAGTCCTCTTTTCAGATGAGAGCAAGTTTTGTATTTCATTTGGAAACCAAGGTCCTAGAGTCTGGAGGAAGAGTGGAGAAGCTCATAGCCCAAGTTGCTTGAAGTCCAGTGTTAAGTTTCCACAGTCTGTGATGATTTGGGGTGCAATGTCATCTGCTGGTGTTGGTCCATTGTGTTTTTTGAAAACCAAAGTTATTTCCCTCCGTTTACCAAGAAATTTTGGAGCACTTCATGCTTCCTTCTGCTGACCAGCTTTTTAAAGATGCTGATTTCATTTTCCAGCAGGATTTGGCACCTGCACACACTGCCAAAAGCACCAAAAGTTGGTTAAATGACCATGGTGTTGGTGTGCTTGACTGGCCAGCAAACTCACCAGACCTGAACCCCATAGAGAACTGAGGCAGTAATTAAAGCAAAAGGAGCCCCTACCAAGTATTGAGTACATATACAGTAAATGAACATACTTTCCAGAAGGCTAACAATTCACTAAAAATGTATTCTAATTTGTTGAGATAGTGAATTGGTGGGTTTTTGTTAAATGTGAGCCAAATTAATCACAGTTAAAAGAACCAAAGACTTAAACTACTTCAGTCTGTGTGCATTGAATTTATTTAATACACAAGTTTCACAATTTGAGTTGAATTACTGAAATAAATGAACTTTTCCACGACATTTTAATTTACTGAGATGCACCTGTAGAGGTAAGTTAACAGGTTGTTGAGACGGAGTCAAAAGTCTCTTTACTAAAACCTATTTCTTACAGATAATAATACTGTCACTTCATTTATAAAATTATCCTCATTGTATTATATAGGACATTATTTTTAAAACGAAATAAGCTGAAAAAAACTGAATCAGTCACCAAGTCCATAAGCTGCGTTAGGTGTCAAACGAGCGAACTACAATTCCCACAATCCTCAGCGAGAACTGGTAATATTTACCCTGCATTCCCCGCGACTGTGCAAAATGGCGGCGAATGCAAGCACAGACACAGCTGTCTTCGACTGCCCGTCATGGTGAGATGAGAAATTAAGTGCATCATTATTGCAATTAAAATAAAAGCCCTGCATGCGCGTGTGTGGAGCGGACGCGTGGATTATGAGTGCCATGAATAAAAACAGCGCAACTCAGTCCTGTGTGAGGCGCGCACAGTAACTCAACACACAGCAGCAGATCAATGCACTCTGCATGCCTGCATTCATAACCTGACTTATTATCATCCTCTTGGGTGTCTGATGTATATTATAGCCCTATATACATTTTGGGATGTGATAAAGCGATTCCTGTGTTTAGTGTTGAATGAAGTTCTAGGTTTCATACAAGATACAGACTAATCTGCTTTTATTCAACTTAAATATTAGCATTTATTATAATCAATAAACAGCTCTAGTCAATCTTTCAAATAAATGCACACGTGCATTTGTGCATAGAGTATATAGAAATGACACTTGACACAAGGTTTAGGAGACTGAAGGGTGAATGAATGAATTTTGTCATTAATTGCTAATTTAATTTAATCTCAGGGCAGGAAAACCTCCTCCTGGACTCCATCTGGACGTGGTTAAAGGAGACAAATTAATAGAGGTAAGACTGCGCTAAATGAGCAGTAATGAAACATAATGAAGATTCGTGAACTTTGACCTGGTGCACTTGTTCACTTTTATATAAGTATATATTCTGAGACAATAAGTGTTGGAGAATAAACAAGGTTCCATGGAGAATAGGAAACATGGAAATATTTAATAACTAGTTGTGCTATTTCCTAGGCCTGTAATACAGGGTTCCCACGGGTCGTGGAATTTCTGGAATATCATGGAATTTTAAAAGGTCTATTCCAGACATTGAAAGTCAGGGAATTTTATATATTTTTGTTCAAGTCATGGAATATCAGGGATTTTTGTTTGTCAACTCTATTCAGTACTGTTCTGTGTAAACAGCGCACACAGACAGCCGCGAGCCTCCGCATCTTTCTTGAGCCTAAATGGGCAAATACATACAAAAGTATAAAAATACCCATCTTGACAAGTAACTTTGTAGCTTTAACAATGATAAATCTATATACATGCACCCGTTCGATCGGCCATTTTTTGTTTAATTTTAGAGCATCTTCTGTTCCGTGCTTGCCCTGCAATCATTTTCCCAAATGCCATTTGTGTGCAAATATTACATTATTATTTTTATTAGTCTGTAAACAGCCATTAACAGAAGCCAGAGTCGCTGAAGACGGACGCAAAGAGGAGAAAATACCATAGCAGGCAGAACAAGATCACTGTTCATGATGCGCGAAATATAGGAATCCTAAATATTGATTTTATATGAATGTGTTTCTGAGGGGAACTGGCCGTTTTCAGAAAAGTTTACATGGCGTTTTCTTTTCATCTTGCCTCTGTATAATGCATTTAAATTAGTGTTAATAGCTGCGTTTACAGCGGTAACCAAGGAAACGCTGTATCACTGGTCCATAAGCGCCACCTGCTGTCAGAGAGTGAAACTGCGTCTCATTCAGCCCGTCTGCTGTTTCTGTTTCACTTAGCTTAATTTTACAAAGCTGAAGTCACACCATTCTGTTTTTACTTCAGATTTGGAAATTATGCCGTCTAATATAAATCAAACTTTGCACTTGTTTTTTTTTGGATAGGTTCATGATTAAAATGCAGTGGTTGCCTTGCCACTAATTTCAAATGGCTATGAAAAATCAAGGTGCAACACAGAGTGAAGAATGTGCAAATGTTATTTTGTAAGTAATTATTCAGTTTCTGTACCTGAACAACACCTACAAACAAAAACTTAAGCAAAATTTTATTTCTATCTTTGTGCTATATATTTAATTTTGCTATTATTTGCAATTTGTTCATTTGTTCTTATTTACTGACTGTCACTTGTCTTTAATAATGTTTGAACTTTATATTTGTTAGGGTAGTGGTTTTTGCTATTTTTTATTTATTTATTTTTTAATTCTTAGCGTTGAGCGCTGGGCTATTTTTTCAGCGCTATTTGATTTCCTTCCCGCTCGTCAACTGGAAATCACTTAAGTCAAATGCAGTCACCAGGCTGTACCGGTTAACTAAGGCAAATATGCCAGAAAATGTTAATTTTTAGGAACTTTGGCTACAAACTGACCACTTCAAAGACTTGTTTAAAAAAAAAAAAGGAATGAAAATATCAAACTGCATTTAATGGTTAAAAGCAAAAAAAAAAAGTGCTCAGCACAACAGCAGCCAGT
Source organism: Spinibarbus caldwelli (assembly GCA_039654775.1). Taxonomy (NCBI): domain Eukaryota; kingdom Metazoa; phylum Chordata; class Actinopteri; order Cypriniformes; family Cyprinidae; genus Spinibarbus; species Spinibarbus caldwelli. Next base: position 30,614,771 of record CM077244.1, read on the forward strand.
TTTTCCGTTCATTATAGGTCGTGGAATTTCAGCTGTTTAGTCGGTGAAATTCAGGGAAAAGTCTGGGAATTTGACATTTGGCTTAGAGTGGGAACCCTGGTAATAGTTATAGAAAGAAATAATGTATTGATAAATAATGTTTTTGTAAGATTTCAATTCAAATTAAATCTTTAAACATTTATGATCAGCTCTACAATATTCCATCACCAAAAAAATTCATATTTATACATGCAATCTTTAATAATAATAAAAAATAAATAAATAAATGGAAGAGTCACGATAATTCATTGTTTAAAATGTGTGGAAAATGGGTTAAATATCGTCTTAAAGGGATCGTTCACCCAAAATGAAAATGTCATTCAACAACAGTAAAACTGACTTTTTTTCTGTGGACCATAAAAGAAGATATTTTGAAAAATGTCCATACAATGCAATATTATATATATATATATATATATATATATATATATATATATATATATATATATATATATATAATTTATTTATTTATATGTATTATTTATTTATTTATTTTTTTAAATATATTTATTTTTCCCCCATGGGCACCAAAACTGTAAAACTGCTGTTGTATGTACACTGTACAAAAACCAAAAGTTGAGAAAACTTAAAAGATTAAGGCAACCAGCTTTTTCTCAGAGTTTTCTCAACTTTTTGTTGTATAAACTGAAAACAACAAGTTGAGAGAACTCAAAAATCATCTTAAGCTGGTCTCCTTAAGCTTTTAAGTTTTCTCAACTTTTGATTTTTGTACAGTGTATGTATGTACAGTACGTATGTATGGATTTATTTATTTGTTTATTTGTTTGTGTTCTACAGAAGGAAGCCAGTCAGATGGGTTTGTAATGACCTGAGGGTGAATAAATGATGACATGATTTAATTTTTGGGTGAACTAACAGCTATCTCTGAAATTGGCTGTACTATTAGTTTTAAACCTTACTTGATGATTAATGAACATCAGCCCCATTATAAAAGTAGAAAAAGATCAGTGTTGTGTGTGGTAGTCAGTAAGCCTCTAGTTGTCTCCTGCAGAAGCTGATCATCGATGAGAAGAAGTTCTATCTGTTTGGGAGGAACCCTGACCTCTGTGACTTCACGATAGACCACCAGTCGTGCTCGCGAGTGCATGCGGCGCTGGTCTACCACAGACACCTCAAGAGAGTGTTCCTCATCGACCTCAACAGCAGTGAGTGCTCAACAGATCACATCCAACACGTGCTGAACCCAGTCGTTCCCACCTCATGCTGATTTGTCCTTGTTTAGCCCATGGCACATTTCTGGGCAGAATCCGGCTCGAGCCCCACAAACCTCAGCAGGTGCCGATCGACTCGACCATGTCTTTCGGAGCGTCCACACGCGTCTACACGCTGCGAGAGAAACCGCAGACACAGAGCAGCTCCAGCACAGGAGACAGTAAAGGAGTGGAGGACGAGGAACTGAAGGGGCTGCTGGGACTGCCGGAGGAAGAGACCGAGCTCGAGGTGTGTGTGTGTGTGTGAATACAAGCCTCATACAACTCTATTGCCAAAAGTATTGGGTCACCCCCTTCTAATGAACAGGTTTGACTACTTTAGTAATTCCCATGAGTATAAATCTTAATGTTTAAGCATATAATGATATTCTAGGGAATTGTGTGCTCCTGATTTTAAAGCAACAGTTTGGACAGGACCCTTTTCTATTCTAACATGACAATGCCTCTGTGTATAAGACAAAGTTCAAAAAGAAAATTGAGGAAGAATTTGACTGGTCTGCAGAAACCCAGCTGAACAGCTTAATGCAGACCTTGAGCCAAAAACTCATCTCCAAACACTAATGACTTGTACATATGGATACAGTCATTTTAGACATTTCCAAAACTGTTGCAACAGAGATGGAAATACAATTTTAGAAATAACTGGCTGAATTATATTTCCATCTTTGTTGCCACAGATTTTGAAAGTGACTATTTCTGTTCTAAAGAAGGATGTGTCCCAATACTTTTGTCCATATAGTGCATGTACAAGTCATTGGTGTTTGGTGATGAGAATAGAAAATCAGAAGCACACAATTCCCTAAAATATCATTATATGCTTAAACATTAAGATTTATACTCATGGAAATGACTAAAGTAGTCAAACCTGTTCATTAGAAAGGGGTGTCCCAATACTTTTGTCCATATACCCCTGGTTTCACAGACAAGGCTTAAGGCTAGTCCCAGACTAAAATGCATGTTTGAGCAGTCTCAACTAAAAATATCTTGCTCTGACATATCTTAAATATTGCTCTGTCTCAAGATGCACACCTGTAACGTTTTCTTCCTAGGCATTTTTATAAAAGCTGCTTAAATATCTTAATTTAACCAAGGCCTAGTCTTGGCTTAAGCTAAGCCCCATCTGTGAAACCGGGCCTTAGTGCATGTACAAGTCATTAGTGTTTGGAGATGAGTTTTTGGCTCAAGGTCTGCATTAAGTTGTTCAGCTGGGTTTCTGCAGACCAGTCAAATTCTTCCTCAATTTTCTTTTTGAACCTTGCCTTATACACAGAGGCATTGTCGTGTTAGAGCAGCCTTAACTCATACTACACACTGTATGTAGAAGATTTTTATTAATCAAAATATGAATTAAGTATAATCACTGTGAATATAGCCATTTGTGTATCAAGTTGTTCTACTACTATTATTATTTAAAAAAAAAAAAGCCCTCTAACACTTGCACTCTCTATTCGTTTTCTAACTGCATGTTTTCTTTAAAAAAAAAGGCCTCTAACACTAGCTTTCTCTGTTCTTTTTCTATTATATCTACTTTTATTTTTATTTATTATAAAAAAGTCTCTCTAACACTAGTGTTTCCTATTCATTTTCTATTCTGTCTACTATTCTTAAAAAAAAAAAAAAAACGCCTTGCTACATGTACTGCGTTAGGATAACTGAGACTTGTCCATATCACTTGCATATTCTTGCTCTTTTGTTGGTTTTGATTGCTTCTGTTGTCCTCATTTGTAAGTCGCTTTGGATAAAAGTGTCTGCTAAATGACTGAATGTAAGTGTAAATGCATATAACTGTCACTCAAGTGTTTCATGTGTGTAATTTCTGTTTTTCTGATGCCTTTTATTTTATTTTTTCTTTTCCACCAGAACCTGACAGAGTTCAACACGGCTCATAACAAACGCATTTCTACACTCACCGTTGAGGAGGGAAACCTGGAAATCCAGAGACCCAAGAGGAAGAGGAGAAGCTCACGAGTTTCCTTCAGTGAAGAAGAGGAGATCATAAACCCAGGTACACACAAGATGTGAATATAGAAAATATATGCACTCTACTGTTCAAAGGTTTGGACTCAGAAATTATTATTTTTATTCAGCAAGGATGCATTAAATTGATCAAAAGTGTGACAGTGAAGACATTTATATTGTTACATAATATTTCTATTTCAAATAAAGGCTGTTCTTTCGAACTTTCTATTCATCAAAGAATCCTGAAAAATATAATGTATCATGGTTTCCACAAAAATACGAAGCTGTTTTCAACATTGATAATAATCAGAAATGTTTCATCAAATCAGCATATTTGAATGATTTCTGAAGGATCGTGTGACACTGAAGACTGGAGTAATGATGCTGAAAATTCAGCTTTACGTTACAGGAATAAATTACATTTTAAAATAGATTCACATAGAAAACACTTATGTGAAAAAGCAATAATATTTCACAATATTACTGCATTTTTAATCAAATAAATGCAGCTGTGGCGAGCAACTGAGACTTATTCAGAAGCATTAATAAAATCGTACTGACATTTATTCATTTAGCAGACGCTTTTACCCAAAGCAACTTACAATTGAGGAATACAATAAGCGATTCATCATAAAGAGGCAAATAAACGCAGGAAGTGCTTGCAATACAAAGTTAGACAGGGAGAGGTTAAGGAAAGAGAAAGCAAGATGAATTTAAGATGAAGTCAGATGGTGACGGAAGAGATGAGTTTGCATTCTGAATCATTTGTAGAGGTTTGATTGTGCATGATGGAAGTCCAGCCAGAAGAGCATTGCTTTAGTCCAGCTTAGAAATGACAAGGGAATGGACAAGAAGTTGTGCAGCATGCTCCGTTAGGAAGTAAAATCTTAATGACCCCAAAAGTGTGTGCAGTATTGAGTGCACTAATCCTCCTCTCTCACTGTTTTCAGTTTCTCTGGAACGGCTCGATCTTCACACACTCTCTGCTCTCATTCTTTGTTTGTGTTTTGACTTTTGTTACATGTCTTTTCTCTTCTCGCAGAGGATGTGGACCCGTCTGTAGGACGCTTCAGAAACATGGTGCAGACGGCTGTGGTTCCTATTAAGGTACGATCATTGGCCTGCTCTTGTCTGCTGTCTACTTAGTTGTTTTAGCGTGTCGTCATTGATTTTAATGGATTTGAGAACAGCCGTTCTCTCAATACAGTTTAAGTTGTTTGTTGCATGGCTTGCGAACAGGAAATTGTATAATGCGGGAGTAATGGCTTCTAAAAGGCTTCCTCGTCGTCTGGATGTAAAGGAGCTTAGATGTACTCCGTCTTTTGCAGTAGTCTTGATACCTACAGTCAAACCAAAAATTATTCAGACACCAGATATAATTTTTGATATTGTTTTTAATAGTGGGTGCAGGACACTATAGTTCATTTATGTAAGTGAGGATAGCAAAATAAAGTAAACAATTTGACCTGATGATGTTTTGCTTAAGTGTTTTTTCTTTAATTACTAATGGGACCTTTTTACACCACAGACTGAACAAAATTAAGCATTGCTTGGTAATTGGTTGACCTAAATTGGTACAATCTAATTGTGTACTTAAATTTAACAGCTGAATAATTTTTGGTTGATTCTAATCCATTATATCCCTTCCTATCAAAGTTATCTGACATTGTCAAGATGAATGTGACCAAAAACCATGACAAAAGCAGTAGCACAAGTATATTTGTAGCAATACACAACAATACATTGTATGGGTCAAAATTATCGATTTTTCTTTTATGCCAAAAATCATTAGGATATTAAATAAAGATCATGTTCCATGAAGATATTTTGTAAATTTCCTACCGTAAATATATATAAAAAATAATTTTTGATTAGTAATATGCATTGCTAAGGACTTCATTTGGACAACTTTAAAGGCGATTTTCTCAATATTTGTGACCCTGGACCACAAAACCAGTCATAACACCTGAGCATTGCATATCACACATATATTGCGTTGTTCTTGGTTCTTGTCAACAATAGCTGCATTTCCATCCACCTATTTTTATGCGCATTTTGGAATATCGCATAAAAAAACGCTGGATGGAAACGCCAAGATGCACATAAATTCTAAAAATGTGCATAAAAAACTTATGCACACATTTGAGTAGGATAAACTTTTTATCCGATAAGAAAAAATGCGCATAAACTACGATAGAAACACATTTACCGAATAAATTCCTCCATGCGCATTGAAAAAGTCATGTGACTTTGCGCTATGAGATGGGCTAATTTGACTAGCAGTGGACCGATCTCGTTCACAGCATCTATAAGTTGTTGTAGTCACTCTGAAAAGCCTGAGCAAAGTCTGTCGTCAAAGTATTTCTGTATAATTTTCTTACACGACTGTGTTCCCAAACAGCTGGCATCCTCCTCCGAAAGCAATGCATTTATTGTGTTTCGTCTGCTCGCTCTGAGGTGCAAGTAATTTATATCATATATGAAAATTATTATATTCAGTGGCTTCTCCTATATTCTTAGTGATATTTAGTGACACAGTTTACCAGGAAGTGACGATTTTGTTCTCTTTGACTCGTTGGATGGAAACGGTGCTTTATTCGCGTATGTTTTATGTGATATTCCAGTTTTGCGCATAAGTTTAATTTGAATCTTTGGATGGAAACATAGCTAGTATCTCCACCATGATAAGCTCTGAATGAATGACAGGCTTTCTGTTGTAACATCGCGCAAGAGGGTGACATCTAGTGGAGAAGACTAATGATAAGATTCACATTAATCAGATCTCGTTTTAAATGTTTGGTGAAATAAATACCAGAAAAGATCGATTCGTGGCTTTTGAGAATTGATATCGAATCGACGTCATTTTAAAAAACGATTAACGAAAAATCAATTTTTTTGCCCAGCCCTAGTTTGACTGTAGGACAGTAGTAAAATGCATTCAATTTGTGAAACGTCTGTCCCACAGAAGAAGAAGCTGGAAGGCCACGGCACGCTGGGATTGGAGGAAAGCGTAGCGCGCCGGTTACAGAGCTTCCCGCTGAGCGCCGGGCTGTACGGAGACCTGCCGCCCGCCAGCCACGAGGCCGCAGGACAGGGCGGCTCGTCTGCCATCACCGGTGGGATACCCCTGCCCTTCCCCAACCCCGCCCCGGAGGTGGACCTCTCGCCCACGACAGCGCAGCCGCCCGCTGTGCTGAACCCCACTCCCGCTCCCGGACCCTACTCGGCCGAGCCGCTCAACGAGCCGCGCAAGAAGAAGTACGCCAAAGAGGCGTGGCCTGGAAAAAAGCCCACCCCCTCCCTGCTGATTTAACACGGGACACACAAACTGTGACAGATCTGAAGATTACATCTTGGAGTTCGTTTGAAGTTATTGGTTCCAAACGTCTTTTTTTGGAACTTTTCTGATACATACTTCAAATTTGTGCTGTCAAACGATTAATCGCGATTAATCGCATCCAAAATGAAAGTTTTTGTTTACATATGATGTACTGTGTATATTTATTATGTATATATAATTATTATATATATTATATTAATACACACACATGCATGTATATATTTCAGAAAAATGTTATGTTTATATATGAAGAGTTCCAATGCAAAAGCCTCTAAAAGCATCTTGGTCAAAAATGAGATAACTATACTGAGTGAATGCTCTCCACACATAGTATATGTTCATCAAGTACTTTCACTTCAAATGAGCTAAATCTCAGCCTCAACCCATTCAGAAGTACCAGTACTTACATAGAAACCTATACATAGTAGCCAGGAAGAAATGCTAATTTTAAAGAAAAATGTCAGACGTACTTAGAGGCTTTTGCATCTGAACTCTTCATATTCTAATAATATTATATATTAAATTATATATAATATAAAGTATATGAATATAAATATATACATGTAAATACTTTCAAAATATATACCGTGTGTGTATTTATATGTACATAATAAATATACACAGTACACACACATATCATATGTAAACAAAATGTGATTAATCGTTTGACAGCACTACTTTAAATTCATAACACTGCCTGTTTCAGTTTGAGGCTTTGCCACATGGGTTACTTATTTGGAGAAGCTGCTGCGTCTGAAGTTGACACTATGAACTGTGGTTATATCTGTGGGGACGAGTGAATATCACAAAAACATATTTGGTTTATATTTCACCCCAAAATTGTAAGGAAAAAATCAAATTTTGAATTTAGTATTTTTTTTGCATTACAATATTATTTTCATGACAAGATTACACATTCATGTAATGAAAATCATCATAATGCAAAGAAGCCTTGGTAACTAACACTTAACAAAAGGGTCATGATAGTTAATGCATTAGCTAATATTAACTAACAATGAGCAATACATTTGCTACAATATTTATTAATGTTTCTTACGTTTAGTGATTAAAAATACTGCTCATTGTTAGTTTATCAGCTCAGGTCCATTAAAAATAATATTAACAGATACAAGTTTTATTTTAATAATGTTTTAGCAAATTTTGAACTTAACTAAGATAGAAAAAGTGTTTTTCATTGTTATTTCAATTTGACTAATGTAGATGACTTAACGCTATCTCACGACCAATTCGCATGTATTTTATGAGGTGGCTAATTCGTCCGACCTCAATCGTATGATTTTGTACGATTTGTCTAGACCCCAGTGATGGGTAGGACATTCGTACAAATTTATACGAATTTGGGACCTCGTAAAATGCGTATGAATTACCATGAGATCAGGTTAAGGTAACCATGTCAACCGATTGAAATTTTACTGTAAAGTGTTACCGAAATCTTTAATTTTCTTCATGCTAAATATAATAACCTGGATATGTTCTTGTTTCATGAGTTTTCCCCTGAAAATGTGGCACCTCATGTTACAGGTTGATTGTTTCAGGCTTTTCTGAGATGAACGTCAGCCAAATACAGACAGAAAGCTTGGCCTGTATTGAGTCGATGTGAGTTTGGGTAAATGCGTTCTCACTCACGTTAAACACACAAGCTTGTTCGTTTTCAGCAGTGAACTGCATTTAACAGAAACATGTATTTAATACATAGATTTTGCTTTTTTTGGAAAGCCTGAGAGCTTGTTTGCTAGTCAAAATGGCCACGCAATTTTCAACTCTACTTTTAATGCAAGTTTGTTTGTAAAAAGACGTTTTCGTATTACGTATTTTAAGTACAAACCAAACCAAATGTTACATTACTGAGCGTAATGCTATAGGAGATGAATCTGTAAGTTGGAGCAGTGTGTTTAATCTGTTTCTCTGTTTTCATGAGGCAGACTGTATTATGTGTAGGACATTATGAATCGTTTGAGAATACTGTGTGGGTTTATAGAGGGAAATGCAAACACTGACAGAAAGAGGACAATGATTTGTGTCATCTGAATGCAGGAAGCTGTCTTGTAATGTGAACTGTTTTGTTAATGTTTTTATATATATTTTTTATATTTGAATGCGATGGACTTGTGAGTGAAAAGCACAGATGAAAAGACTAAACGTGAAAGGAATTATTGTTGGATTATTTGTCTAATAAACAGTATTCCTTACCCTTAACACGATTGATAGTTTATTTATTTTATTTTTTTTGGTAAGAAATTGTTAGTGCTTCTGTGTGAAACTTACCATCATGAATGCATATGAGTTTGTGGGATGTTGAAAAGTCAAAAATGTCTGTGATGTTCTGGTTGATAGATGTGGTCTCTGCTAGAATGAATGAATGAATTGATAAATAAAAACTGCTGGAACCAGCCTAAGCTGTTTGCAGGCTGGTTTTAGGGGGGTTTTGACCACTTTCTTTAGCTGGCCAGGCTGTGAGATCAGCTAACACCAATCAACTAGCATTAGGCTTTTTTAAAATTTTATTTTTATTATTATTTTTTTTTTTTAAAATTTGTTTTTTTTTAAATTTGTTTTTTTTTTTTGTTTTTTAAGCAGCTACTTTCTTTCTTTCTTTCATTTAATTTACTTTTTTTTTGACCAGGTTGAAAATCATAAAGCTGATCACTTAGAAAATGTGACAGCACTTTAACAAGCACAATTTAGTGTATCACACTTGTAACTTTACTTCAATTATTGAGTCATTTTGTTTTTTGAATGACTCGACGCTCTTCACGATGACATTTCTGAGTGATGAACAGTTAAAACCCATAAAAAGCCTTCGAGAGAGAGAGAGAGAGAGTGTGTGTAAGTAATGAGGTTTGTCCACTAGAGGGTAGTGTGTGACAAAGCTGTCTATGTGGGCTTCACATACAACCCTAATGCATGATATGGACATATGCCAAGATGTGGGAAAGAACTGCATATGGAAAGATCTTTTATAGATTTTGACCAGATTAATCCATTAATTAAAATCTAAAGTCAATATGAACAAAAAACGGAAACATGTTTCTATGCAAAAACACATCTATGCAGTCTAATTAGAGTTTAGGCTCTGCATTGTACGCAAGGATGTTGTGATTATTTAATTGTTGCATTCACTCACAATGTGGCTCTTGCTTTCGTCTGGCCTGTCATTGTTTCACTGAGTGTCTTTGTGTCCCACTAGGGGTCTCTTGCACTCCTCTATGACTGTACTGTTTCACTGGCGCAGATAAATGGCACCTCATTAATCAAATGTGCATGAGTGCGCTCAGGTTGCCATGGCAATAATTATCAGAGCTGCCTAATTAACTTTCTCAATTGCTTAATGATATACGACCCTATGAACTCCCCTCTGTTTCTTCCCTCTCTATAATTCAGGCTGGATTTTTTTTTTCTCTTCATTTTTTCTTCTTCTTTCCATTCGTGCTGTTAACCCGTGACCACCATTTTATGAGAATAAAACAGGAACAGATTGATGTTAAAGTTGAGTCCACTTCCAGCTCTGACTTTACCTGCCACAACAGGTGGGGAAAATACAGCTAAAAAGATGAAATGTGGCCTATACAGCTGTACTGTGAAATCACATATTGTGTTATGAAGAAATCTAATGAATCTTGTGACAGATATACATCTGTTGATGTCCATAAAACAACAACAATCATTTAAACTCATCACTATGGAAGAATGAAAAATGTATTTAAAATAGCGCTGCCAAACATCCAAAATAAAAGTTTTTGTTTACGTAATATATTAGTGTGTATTGTGAATATTTATTATGTGTATATAAATACACACACATGCATGTATATTTTTAAGAAAAATATGTTTATGTATTAAATATAATTATATATATATATATATATATATATATACACACACACACACACACACACACACACATAATAAATAAACACAGTACACATATTATGTAAACAAAAACTTTTATTTTGGATGCGATTAATCGTTTGACAGCGCTAATATTTTTATTCATATAATTTATAATAGCCTATATATAAATATATTTAATATATAAACACAACATATTTTTCTTATATATACATGCATGTGTATTTATATATATATAATAAATGTACACAACACACACATATATTATGTAAACACAAACTTTTTATTTGGATGTGATTAATCGCGATTAGTCGTTTGACAGCACTAATATAAAAGCGTCACTAGGCCTACATAAAAAGCTTGTTATACTTGTCTAAATCATCATTTTGAGGTGGGATCCTGCTTAACATATTTGCTTAACATATTTTCTCAGTGAATTGCCTACAGCCTACATATAGACTTAAAATATGTGGTTGAAGTAGGCCTACCCCTTGAGATTTTTAGTTAAAATTCAATAATTTAGCAAAACACTTGTCCTCTGATATCGTTAGGCTAATGGTCACATGACATGCAGGTAAACAAATAGAATAGACCAATTTGAACTTAAATTTTTCAAGCTGAAGTAGGTAGACATTTTTACAGTGTATTAATGAGACATTGCACGTGAAAATATCTAGCAGCCTGTATATTTTCAGGATCCTCTTAAAGCGATCATAAAATCTGGGGTCTGTGGCATCAGAAAGTTTGAAAACTCCCACCATAGAGGATCGGCCCCTCTTTACAATGCCAACAACAGTCAACAGTCTCAGGTGAGTAAAATCAGAAACTACATTGTTTCCATGTGACTTTAATCAACGTGTTACACTTCTGAAGCAGCAGAACCTTTTAAATGTTCATTCTCAGAGATGCACAACTGCTGTCTAAATTACTGTCCGTGGTAATCAACAGTAATCCACACATACAGTACAGACATTAGCTTGAAACAGCTCTTTAATATTCTTTTGATTCGTCCATTGATGGCTGATATCTGGAATCTCTGTGACTCTGTGTAACTCTGTGTGTGTATGAGTGATGAACGCCCGGGGCTGCAGGTGACCTCGCGTGACAGGTTGAGTGAAGGGGCCGGTGAGGGCCTGTCATCTCCTGTTCACTCACTCAGTGTCTGACGCAGCCAGGCAGAACTCTGCACAACACCTGCTGACACTCCGCTGGCCCCACGCCTTCATGTCATACACACCGCCGTCAGGATGCACTCGCGAGGTCTCACACACACACACACACACACACACCGCTGCCAGCACGCCACACTCAATCTGTATGTTCTGCCGTGTCCCGCTCAGAGGATCTTCTCACAACACAATTATCAAGCCTCCAACAGTCTGTGATATACATTTGCATGCATTTTCCTGTCTTTGCTTTCTACGGCCAGAAACATACTGTAAGTAAATACGCAGACGTGAATGCCTGGGGAGGGGATGATAAAAAGTCTGAGTCATTAAACTGAACCTTTACGTATTTTTACCAAGAATACCAAGAAAAAAAAAAGAAAAAAAAAAAGAGACAGATATCACTGGAATCAGAATCATCAATCTTTAAATAGAACACCTGTCTCTGTGACAAACCCTTAAAAAAAAAAATAATAATAATTTTAAAAAAATCTATATTGAGTAGGGCTGTCAAACGATTAATCGCGATTAATCGCATCCAAAATAAAAGTTTTTGTTAACATAATATATGTATGTGTGCTGTGTATATATATTATGTATATATAAATACACACGCATTTATATATTTCAGAAAAATAGGTTATGTTAATATAATAAATTATTTATCATATAAATCATGTGAATATAAATATAGACATGTAAAAACGTAAATATTTTCAAAACATATACTGTATGTGTGTGTGTTTATGTATACATAATAAATATACACACAACACACACATATATTGTGCAAACAAAAACTTTTATTTTTATTTTGGATGCGATTAATCACGATTAAGATTAAGATTTGAGTGCACTAATATTGAGCGGAAGACTTTTATTGTTGTTCAGCGGATTTTCGCAGGAAGAAAAAAAAATTGAACTTATTTCCACAACTTAATTCCTGACCATGATTTACTAATATATTCCTTTGTTTTAGTAAATAGTGGCCATGTTGTACTAATTTGTTCCCTCCTTTTGAATGAACTAAAACAAGGGAAGAAATTAGTAAATCGTGAATTACTTATTTGTGGACAAGATATAGCGTATTTTTCAAGTGTGGGGCGCTGTACATTTCAAAAGAATTTCACATGAGGCGAAACATTTTTCCACGATTTCGCAACGAGTTCAAGTCACGCAGATTCGCCACACTTACCAACAGAAAGCTGCTTGATTTGAAAGTGACTTTGTGAGCTGTGCTTCATACAATGCTACACTATCGACCTTTTTCCCATTTAATTTCACAGAAATGTCGCTAATGTGAGCGCATCGTAAGGCACACTTTAGTTAGACAGTCACTTTAGCCTTGTTCAGTCTGTCAGTCCAAATCTGATTTTGTGTTCATATTTAGCAAGTGTAAACAGCAAAAAAAAAAAAAAAAAAAAAAAATTATATATATATATATATATATATATATATTTCAGGCTACATTTCAGGCTTGAAATACTATTCAAATCCGTAGGAAATCCGTAGGTTTCTGTCTGACCACTCTGATCAGATGTTGCACCATGCAAAATGTAGACACTTCAGACATTGTTTGTAGAAACTAGATCATGTTGTTGTAAAGTGCAAGTCAAGCAGAAAATGACAATATATTTCTGGTCTACACAACTCTGAATGTAATGGCAACACGGAATAAAGTCACGCATTCCAGTTTAATATGTTTCTGCCACTGCAAAACATAATAATGTTGCAAGGCCAACATGCTGTAAGACATCTGCAGTGCAAACCAGATGTTTCGTTGTCCTTATAAACCAATGCAGATATTCTGTAAAATTAAAGAGCACCATGCATGGGACACATAGATCAGATCTGAACAGCTGTGATACACAGAGTAGAAAATCAGTCATTTAGATCAGATTGCAATCAGATACGCAAATATTCTGACCGACAATATGAACAGCTTTAGAGTGTTCAAATTTACATGTTAGTGTATTAGTTTGGGGAAAGCTGAAACTGCTAATATTGTGGCATCTTTTACGGTCTGATTGCCATTGACGGTCTGATTACATTTTTAAAGCTCCATGAAATACGTTTTATTTTATTGTTTCTCAAATTCAGTTTTGTTTTTACCAAATTCCATGTTTTCCAATAATTTTCCGGATGCCATTTTAATGGTTTCATTAAATTTTAATAATCAAATGCATCTCTAAATAACTGATTTAATTTTTTAAAAAGGTATTTATTTATTTATTTATTTATTTTTAGGAATACCTTGTTGTGTATTTACATTTTTCTAGTAAATAAATTCTGGGCTGCGTTTCCGAAAAGCATCGTAAGCCCAAGTTGATCATAGCTCCATTGGTTTCAATTGGTCTACGATGTACTTACGATGCTTTTGGGAAACGCAGCCCTGGTAAATATTCCTTAAAAATAATGTTTTAATAATAAATTTTATTAGTAGCGGTAGTACTATCATATTAAGTACATTTCTGTCATAGTTTCTTCAAGTTAAACCAAACTTTTATTTTGGCGGGTTGCTGTGAAGAGCCTTAAGTTTCTGTTTGTATATATGACATATATATGTTATATGTTTTTCTCAAAAGAAACAGTAAGATGCTCATGAAGTAACTCTCAGAGCAGTTGTAGAGATTATGTTTATGTGTTCGTGCACTCATATATTGAGGTGGGCTGAAATGAAACCGTGCGTCTACATCATTCATTCAACACGTAGAACATGCCGGATTAGTATTTAAATAGTCTTTTTGTGGTTTAATATTCACAGAGGCTTGTCTATTTTGTTTTAATTTAAGTGAACTGACCTACTTTTGATTTATTCATCCAAAAATTGGCAAATTCCGTGACATTCCTCGTCATACAGTAAATTCTATTTTAATGACTGGATTCCGCGATTCCGTCTGCATTTTCCAAATTGCAGAAATCATAGGGCCCTAGTATTCTCGATTGCCATGTAATAATGTCTGCTAAAACTGCAGTGCTGAGAATGTGATGAATTAGTAATGTGCCATGAATTGCATTCTAATGGTGTGGTCACATTGAACACTGTTCGGCAAATTTTTGTGGGTGAAATCCAGTCATTTGAATATGAGGTCACATGATTGGGAATTTGGTATGAAGGAAAAAGAGTTTCCTATGCAACGAGTTCCAGTTGGTCACATGGATTCAATCCATTGACCAACAGAAAGCAGCTTGGGTTGAAAGTGACTCATCACCTTTTTCCCACTTAATTTCGCAGAAATTTCACACTTTACTCTGTCTGTCAGTCACTTTGAATGTTCAGATTTAAATGTCAGTGGCTTAGTTTGGTGGGAGCTAGTGAAATAGCTAACATTGTGGCATCTTTTATGTTCTGATATTCAGTGTTGCCACTGGCGAAGACAAATATGTGACCCTGGACCACAAAACATAAGTCATAAGTGTTTTTTTTGTTTTGTTTTTTTGTTTTTTACAAATTGAGACGAATAAATAAGCTTTCAATTGATGTATGGTTTGTTAGGATAGGACAATATTTGGCTGAGATACAACTATTTGAAAATCTGGAATCTGAGGGTGCAAAAAAATCTAAATACTGAGAAAATCGCCTTTAAAGTTATCCAAATTAAGTTCTTAGCAATGCATATTACTAATCAATTTTTTAAATATATATTTACGGTAGGAAATTTACAAAATATCTTCATGGAACATGAGCTTTACTTAATATCCTAATGATTTTTGGCATAAAAGAAAAATTGCTAATTTTGACCCATGCAATGTATTGTTGGCTATTGCTACAAATATACCTGTGCTGCTTATGACTGCTTTTGTGCTCCAGGGTCACATATTAGGAATTATACAGCTGAACTGCACAACTGACCAATCAGATTTGAGTATTCTAGAGTGCAATGCAATTATGTCTGCTAACACAGCAGTGCTGAGATTGCGATGAATTGGTGATTTGTTATAACTCATTATAACAAAGATGCAGTCACATCTACCATTGTTCTGCAAACTTCTGGGTGAAATTCAATCATTTCAAAAGGAATTCATGCCATTGGAAATTCTGTGTGAGGGCAAAAGATTTCCCCATGCAAATTTTGCAGGTTCAGAATCGTCATGCAGAACCTGTTGAAAGCTGCTTGTATTGAAAGTGACTTCTGTGTGAGCTGTGCTTCATTGTAACAGTATTCACAAAAAGACAATCCCTGCAAAACTGTGGAGAAATTTTGCTAATGTGAAAGAGATTTCAGAATGCAATGTGTATAATCTAACCAGCGTTGCTTGTAGCCCATGTATCTGCGTGTATCTGCGTAGAGCATTACTCTTTCTCCCAGATGTCTGCGACTTTCGGTACATCTCTTTCAGATTCCCATCTGAGCTTGTGAAGTCAGTAAACTAGGGAAGATTATCGTGGTGACACCCATTGAGGAGGAATGGTAGGGGACATGCACCTACATCCCGCTTCCTCCTTGAAGTCCCCTCCTCAGCCGAGGGGTGAGATTAATCGCTCGTGTTGGATTTTGCACATTAAATCACTCTCTTAGACAGTCAGATCCCCACAATTCCCTGTCTTATCATATAATTCCTCTAGTCCAAGTACACTTCCAGATCTAAATCCTGCAAGTGAGCCCTATAAAGCGGGAGGCCATACTCCAGTGTGGTTTCCAGATCTTAAGAAGGAAAAAAAGAAACTGGGACTCGACTCACGCATCCAAGCAGGAAGTATTAGCCAAAGTATCGTTGTGTTGCCAACCCAGAGGGAGTGAGCCCCAGCACTCTCTCTTTGGACAGGCTCCCGTAGCCCCGAGCCAAACGCTTTCCCCTGCCTCCCTCCTCTCTTCCTCACATGTGGTGACATTGGGAGGCCACATTGTTGGCGGTGTCCCAGGTGTGAGGAGGAGACACATTCCTGGGATGGCCATCGGCTCTGCCGGGGCAGGAACGCCCAACCGCCCCCTCTCCCGCACTTCCCCGCCCCACTCAGACAAACAATCTAAAACTATGACTTATGTAACGCAACACCAGCGAGCTGAGAAAGAGAAAGAGAGAGGAAGGAGGGGAAGAATGCCAGAAAATGAGGCAGTGGTGAAGGGAACTTGAGGACACATCAGGAAGGACAAAAAAAAAAAAAAGAGAGTTTTAACTGTTAACAAGTTGCCCAAATTTCCCTAAACACAGCAGCTTTGTGGTGTTTTTAAAACATTACTGGATTTTGTTGGGGAATCCTGACCAGCCAGAAATAGCAGCAGTGGATCAAACCAATGGCATGGGTTTGGGGCCCGTTATTTGTTTGTTTGACTAATGGGAGAATATTTTGGAACCTCTTTAGAAAAAGTCTGTTGTGTCCCAAATGATGCACTATACTGTACATTATACACTAATTCTATGCAATGTTGGGGAGTAACAAGTTACATGGAATTACGTGATTTAATTACAAAATACTTATGAAAATTAAAAGGATTTTTTACATCTGAATATTTTCACACACATACAGATTTGATTGATTTCTTTCCCACATTGCATTGACTGCTCTACAATACGAGATACAAATGTTTCAGGAGTTTAGGAAACATGCTTATTCGATAACAGCTTTATTTCCTATTTGGATTCATGCATATGCTTTGTTTTTTAAGATTAACTGTTTTTTCCAAAGCATTATAAGATTCCATTGTTTCCTTTAAAAGCTATGCAAAGATTTGATTTCAAAAACAGTATCTTATGATTTTAAATCTGTATTTACCTCAGAGCAAAGTAAAAAGAGGTGTTAAAGTCTGATTTTGAGGTGGTTGTGCTTAAAAATTTAATTTGTATAATCTTATTTCAAGTGATGAAGGATTTTGAAAGTCTGACAGTAATCAGTGTTGAGTATGACTGCAATGTTACCCTGCCTGCTTTAAATGTTTCAAAATGGTTAACAGTTGAAAACCTTTGTTAGAAATTTACAAAAAAAAAAAAAAAAGTAATCAAAACGTAATCAAATGTAATCAGTTTACTTTAATAAAGTAACTGAAATAGTTACACTACTTATTATATTTTAAATAGGGTAACGTGTAATCTGTAACCTATTACATTTCCAAAGTAACCTTCACTGACTATACATTATGTACTTACCTGTCTAGTGTATTAATTATGTAAGGTTACCTTGTCAATCAACACTGGAGTTTGCAACAGTTGAATGCATGCAATGATCAACATTCCATGCTTCATTTTTTTTTTTCGATTAATTAAGTGCATAGACATTTGAAATTGTTTTTTTTTTCTTAGAATTTTCAATGTGAACATACACTAATCAGACTACTGATACTAAAACACAGCATAGAATAGTGCATAAATACATAAATTGGTACGCACCTAGTATTTTTGCAATCCCAACTTGTGATACTTGAGGTGCAGAAATAAGGCACTTCAAGCTTTAAATAGTTATTTTATTCTTATTATCTTATTATTCATCAACACACTTGCTTTGCAATTCATAACTATATGTTTTGGCGAATAGATGGTGATTTCGTATTCAATCTGACTAAAACTGTGGGTGCTTAGTTATTATTATTATTATTTACTTTTTTTTTTTTTTTTTCATTTTTGTGTGATTTCACTTGGGTAACACTTTTGTGATTTGTGTGATTTCAGTTTCAAATTTGCACTTTAGTTTAGGGACCAATTCTCACTATAAACTAGTTGCTTATCACTGTGCATATTTCCAGCATATTGGCTGTTCATTAGCACTTATAAAACACATATTAATGCAAGTATGTTCTGTATGATAATTCTGTATGACCACATTTTAGGTCTCTTAATCCACACCTAAACTTAACAATTACCTTTCTTGCTATCAATAAGCATCACATTAGGAGTTTATTGAGGCAAAAGTCATAGTTAATTGTTAGTTAATAGTGAGAACTGGTTCCCAAATAAAACTGTGACCACAAACTCATACAAAATCACCAACGGGATCAGGTTGGTTATATACATAACTGTGTGTTTTATGTCAGTGTTTATGGCAATTTTATCATGTAACACCCTCCAAGGCATCCTGATGGTTTGATGGTGTCAAAAGTTTGCAATATCTCAAATAGGCTGGTAATAAGATCATTATACAATTTAATGACATATATATTTAGGAGCAGTAAATCATACAGGCGCCAAAATGTATTAATTAAGAACATGTTGAAGTTCAAGGAAAGGGGGTATAGAAAGGTAATTAAAGAGTAAGAGCAGCCAGCAAATCAAAGAAAAGTGAAGAGGAGGTTATTAAACTAATTAGGACAAGAGATGCAAGAAGAAAAACTAGACATTTCTTAAGGAAATGTGAGTATTTTGCAGCCATGATGCTAGAGTGTCACAGGTGGTTGTTTCTATGAGGTTTTGTCATGTTTTAAGCATGATACCATTATGATCACTAGGATGTTACTATAGGTTTACTATAACCATTTCTTACTTGTATGTCTGGCACAGTTATTTTTTTTTAGGATTACTGTTAAACTAATGTAGTTTGATTTGTATATGTTATCTATTTTAATTTTAGTTACAGTTGTAGTAATGTTTGTCATTTTATTAGTTTTTTTTTTCTATTATATCTGTATAAGTTATTTATTAGGTTTTAGTTTTATTTAATTTGAGTTATTTTAGTACTTCAACAAACTACATGGAAATGAAATAATATTGAATTTATGGATATGCGTGTGTGTGTGTGTGTGTGTGTGTGTTTGCATATATGTCTGTGTGTGTGTGTACATACACGTAGTTTGGTGTTTGGCTTAGTTTTATGTTAGAATCATTATTACACTCTTATACCTTTTGTTCTCTTAATATTTTGAATTGTTTGTAGTTTTATTTTGTTTTCATTTAAATGTTAAGTTTAGAAATTTTGTCATATGCATTTCTCATTTTTATTTAATATATATATATATTTTTTTTAATATGTGTGTATATATACTATTTATAAAGTTTTAGCTTTTAGTTTTGGATCAGTTTTAGTTGTTTTAATACTGCAATTGATTGTTTCTGTTGTCCTCATTTGTAAGTCGCTTTGGATAAAAGCGTCTGCTAAAATGACTAAAAGTAAAGTAAAGTAAAGTAAAGTAAAGGTGCACTGACCTAGATTTACATTTAATCATTTAGCAGATGCTTTTATCCAAAGCGACTTACAAATGAGGACAATGGAAGCAGTCGAAATCAACAAAAGAGAAATGACATGCAAGTGTTATAACAAGTGTCAATTAGCTTTATACCTACGCAGTATAGTACCTTTTTTTTAATTATACAAACCCAATTCCAAAAAAGTTGGGACACAAATTGTGAATAAAAAAAGGAATGCAATAATTTACAAATCTCATAAACTTATATTTTATTCACAATAGAATATAGATAACATATCAAATATTGAAAGTGAGACATTTTGAAATATCATGCCAAATATTGGCTCATTTTGGATTTCATGAGAGCTACACATTCCAAAAAAGTTGGGACAGGTAGCAATAAGAGGCCGGAAAAGTTAAATGTACATATAAGGAACAGCTGGAGAACCAATTTGCAACTTATTAGGTCAATTGGCAACATGATTGGGTATAAAAAGAGCCTCTCAGTGTGGCAGTGTCTCTCAGAAGTCAAGATGGGAAGAGGATCAACAATTCCCCCAATGCTGCGGCAAAAAATAGTGGAGCAATATCAGAAAAGAGTTTCTCAGAGAAAAATTGCTAAGAGTTTGAAGTTATCATCATCTACAGTGCATAATATCATCCAAAGATTCAGAGAATCTGGAACAATCTCTGTGCGTAAGGGTCAAGGCCAGAAAACCATACTGGATGCCCGTGATCTTCGGGCCCTTAGCACTGCATCACATACAGGAATGCTACTGTAATGGAAATCACAACATGGGCTCAGGAATACTTCCAGAAAACATTGCCGGCTAAAACTCTATAGGTCAAAAAAGAAGCCATATCTAAACATGATCCAGAAGTGCAGGTGTTTTCTCTGGGCCAAGGCTCATTTAAAATGGACTGTGGCAAAGTGGAAAACTGTTCTGTGGTCAGACGAATCAAAATTTTAAGTTCTTTTTGGAAAACTGGGACGCCATGTCATCCGGATTAAAGAGGACAAGGACAACCCAAGTTGTTATCAGCGCTCAGTTCAGAAGCCTGCATCTCTGATGGTATGGGGTTGCATGAGTGCGTGTGGCATGGGCAGCTTACACATCTGGAAAGGCACCATCAATGTTGAAAGGTATATCCAAGTTCTAGAACAACATATGTTCCCATCCAGACGTCGTCTCTTTCAGGGAAGACCTTGCATTTTCCAACATGACAATGCCAGACCATATACTGCATCAATTACAACATCATGGCTGCGTAGAAGAAGGATCCGGGTACTGAAATGGCCAGCCTGCAGTCCAGATCTTTCACCCATAGAAAACATTTGGCGCATCATAAAGAGGAAGATGCGACAAAGAAGACCTAAGACAGTTGAGCAACTAGAAGCCTGTATCAGACAAGAATGGGACAACATTCCTATTCCTAAACTTGAGCAACTTATCTCCTCAGTCCCCAGACGTTTGCAGACTGTTATAAAAAGAAGAGGGGATGCCACACAGTGGTAAACATGGCCTTGTCCCAACTTTTTTGAGATGTGTTGATGCCATGAAATGTAAAATCAACTTATTTTTCCCTTAAAATGATACATTTTCTCAGTTTAAACATTTGATATGTCATCTATGTTGTATTCTGAATAAAATATTGAAATTTGAAACTTCCACATCATTGCATTCTGTTTTTATTCACAATTTGTACAGTTTCCCAACTTTTTTGGAATCGGGTTTGTATAATAAATAAAAAGAAAAACAGATAGAATAGAAAAGAATAGAGCAAGTGTTACGGGGCTGACGAGACGAGAGACGTGCGGATCCATATGCAAGGCTTTATTGTAAAACATGGTCAAAACACAGGCAGGGTCAGACGATGGCAAACAGGTATAACACAGGCAAGACAAAGAGTAGTCGTAGAACAAGCGTGGATCTTCGATCGGCGAACAATATCCAAAGGGCAAGGCAGAGAGAGTAAATCCAGGTAAACAGCAATAATCCAAACGAGGGGCAAACAGAGTCCGATCGGCAAGGCAAGGGTTAATCCAGGAAACACGGGCAGAAATCAAAACACGGGGAAACAGGCAAGGCAAGACTAAGACAACTCAGAGGGCTTCGTAGGGTAGCTATCACTAGGATAATTGCGTACAATACTCGGCAGAGACAGAAAGGAAGTCCAAGGCTTATGTAGCGTGTGTGATTGCGAGATGGGTATCAGGTGTGAGCATGTGATTAGGGAAATGGCTGCTGGGAAATGAAGTCCGGGGTAGTGTGTGGTGTGAGAGTCAATGTGATGGTAGGGTGACCTCTGGTGGCGAACAAATGGAGGTCCATGGACCAGATTCATGACAGCAAGCTAGTGTTAGAGGCCTCTTTTGCTTTTGTTAATTGTATAATAAATAAAAAGAAAACAAATAGATAAAATATAAAAGATTACAAAGCTAGTGTTAGTTTTTTTTTTTTTTTTTTTAAAGAATAGAATTAGAAAACAGAGTGCTAGAGTTAGATGGTCAAATAAAGATGGAAGAGATATGTTTTTAGCCAATTCTTGAAGATGGCTAAGGGCTCAGCTGCTCGGATTGAGTTGGGCAGGTCATTCCACCAGGAGGGAACAGTTAATGTAAAAGTCTGTGAAAGTGATTTTGTGCCTCTTTGGGATGAACAATAAAGTGACGTTCACTTGCAGAACGCAAGCTTCTAGAGGCACATAAGTCTGAAGTAGTGAATTTAGATAAAGGGGTGCAGAGCCAGTGGTGGTTTTGTAGGCAAACATTAATGCCTTGAATTTTTTAATGTGAGCAGCTTTTGGTAGCCACTGCAAATTGATAAACAGAGGTGTGACGTGCATTCTTTTCGGCTCATTAAAAATTAATCTTGCTGCGACGTTCTGGATTAATTGTAAAGGTTTGATAGAACTGGCTGGAAGACCTGCCAAGAGAGCATTGCAATAGTCCAGCCTGGACAGAACAAGAGCTTGAGCAAGAAGTTGTGAAGCATGTTCCAAAAGAAAGGGCCTGATCTTCTTGATGTTGAATAAAGCAAATCTGCAGGACTGGGCAGTTTTAGCAATTTGGTCTGAGAAATTCAGCTTATCATCAGTCACAAACTCCAAGATTTTTGACTGTTTTTGAAGGAGATATGGTTGATGTGCCTAACTGGATAGTGAAATTGTGATGAAACGATGGGTTTGATGGAGCCACAAGCAGTTCTGTCTTGGCAAGGTTGAGTTGAAGGTGATGGTCCTTCATCCAGCAAGAAATATCTGTTAGACAAGCTGAGATGCAAGCAGCTATCGTCGGATCATCAGGATGGATTGAGAGGTAGAGTTGAGTGTCATCAGCATAGCAGTGATATGAAAAGCCATGTTTCTGAATGACAGAACCTAGTGATGCCATATAGACAGAGAAGAGAAGTGGTCCAAGAACTGAGCCCTGAGGCACCCCAGTAGTTAGATGTTGCGACTTAGACACCTCACCTCTCCAAGATACCTTGAAGGACCTATCTGAGAGGTAAGACTCAAACCACTGGAGTGCGGTTCCTGAGATGGACTTAAAACCAAAAGAGAGCACACATTTTTATACCTTAGTTTAAACAGGTATCTGATATTTTAGCAAATCTGACTCATATCCGTTTGGTGGATGACTTATTCTGTTAAGTGAACTTGTATGTTTAAAATACATTAATGCCTCTGAGGCTCATGCTGTCTCATACACTGCATGAGTTCAATGCCACGGTGAGATGCTGTGATGGACTTAAGTTAACAAGTTTAACATCACTAACACTGATTTAGATATAACGCACCAGATATTGACTACATTCTCTCAATAGGCCGGCATCCATAGCACAAAATAAGCACCAAAGATGAGAAACAGCCTCAGCAAACACCACTAATTAAAAGTACAAAAGGGAGTGTGACAGAGACACAAACAGAAAAATAGAACAGGAAGTGGGTTTGGGGACAATGCAATCATGCATCTCGCTGTAAATCATTTTAAGCATATTTATTTGATGGCATAGTTTTGCCTCCCTGTGACGGACCCCTGGTTTGAGCGCAGTGTAATCTCACTGACAGAGCTCTGATGTGAATGCTTGAGGCCCGCTTCAAACCCAACAGCAATTGCATGTTTACTTCCTTTAATTTGCTGTCAAAGAAATTCTCTATCACCTCAGTGAGCGTGTGCATAAGTGTCAGCGTTAGCGAGAGAAGAGCAATTAAAGATGGAAGATCTGCTATGCAGAGATAGCGTGATAGCTCCTGAAAGCTCAGCTGAGGTTACAGAAGGGTTGTGTGCTGGATGTGTGGCCTACAGGTTTCAGTCTTTAAACAATGATAGACGAATTTTAACATGAGAAGGAGAAAAAGTTTTTTCAAGAATCTTTTTTTTTTTTTGTGTATTACTGTATCTAAATTCATCATGACACCACGATCTGCAGTGATTTTCAGTCCGGGGCTGTTGGTTGCCTGAAAGGTTTGTGCTCTGAAGAACTCTGCCTCAGGGCAAACCGTCCCAATGCCGTATATCTTTCAACAATGATGAAATAAAGAAGCTTTGACTTGGTCCCTTGGATATTTATTCAAATACTTCACCAGCCATATATCTTTAATCTTGACAGGGTCACATCGAGAAGAACAATTTAGGAATAACTTATTGTACTTTTAAATGTGTTATATATATATATATATATATATATATATATATATATATATATATATATATATATATATATAAACATACAAACACTAAATTGTTGGACAGTTATTGTTATTATTTATTTATTTATTTTTTTGCAGAATGGAATTCGTGTATACTACTAATCATGCCAAAATGAATCTGATAAATGAGCAACTGCCACAGAGTCACAGTGCTTTGAATAGCTTACATTGGTAAAAATAATGGTTCCAAAAAGGGTTTTTGACAAAAATGCCATAGAAGAACCATTTTTGGTTCCTTAAAAAACCTTTCAGTGAACAGTTCTTAAAAGAACCTTTTTTTTTCTTAATGTGTAGAACATTTTAAAAATCTGAAGAATCTTTTTCACTATAAAATCCTTTTTTGGAATAGAATGTTTTTAAAGGTTGTTGTTAAAGATTCTTCATGGAACTATCAATGCCACACTCTAAAAAATGCTGGGCTAAATACAACCCAGCGCTTGGTGAAATATGGACAACCCAGCGATTTGGTTAAAAGTTTAACCCAACCTTCTGGGTAGTTTTATTTAACTTTTGTTAAAAAATACTATACGGCTGCTTTAAAATCAACCCAAAATAGGTTGTAAATTAAAAAAAAATCAGACACATAATTAATAGAGGCATCCGTAATAATCAAAATGTAAAAATAATAATAATAATAATAATAATAATAATTAATTTAAAAAATGTTTATTATTTAATTATTATTTATTCAACTTGTTAAGCAATGGACATATATTGAACATATTAATAAATGTTAATTCCTGACTTATTTTGGGTTCATTTTAAGCAAGAATTATAGACATTTTTAAACAATTGTTGAGTTAAATAAAACTACCCAGAAGGTTGAGTTAAACAATTGACCCAAAAGCTGGGTCAAAACAACCATATTGCTAGTTGATTTAACCCAGCATTTTTTTTAGAGTGTAATAATAAAGAACCTTTATTTTTAAGAGTGTACTTTTAAGAGTTGTTTTTCCATGTTAAAATATTATACCAAATATCATAAACATTATTTTACCTCTAGTAGAATGTGTTAACCGAGCTGAGAGTACTAGACACACTCTTCCTGGCAGCATTGTGAAATTAGCTAAAAGATTATGTAAGGAGGAGGGGTTTGTAGAACTTTGTGAATGATGTTCCTTCTCTGTGGAATATTCTGTGGAATCTGCAGGTGCTGATTCTGTGTGGGCCTGCTAATAAGCTTAGATCAATTGTAGTGAGGCAGGATCAAGTCTAAGCTTCTTTACCACTCGAAAAAAGGAGTTTAACGTTTAAGTAACTAAATCACAATTACAAATGAAGCTGCAAAGGTGGGTCACATTAGATTAGCCATATTAGCCAATTAGCAGTATGCGGGAGCTAGAAAAATGTCTGACAGTCAGGTATGTTGATGTGCTTCAGAAATGTTTCAGAGAGGCCAGGTTGCATTAGTCAAAGGCTACACAATTTTGTCTAAAGAATGATTCCACCTGTCTATAATTTCACATTTCAAGAAGGACTTCTGGAGACTCCTCTACACATTAATGGACCTTGAAATCTTTTGGGTATTTGCCATTTTTATGGGCTTATATACTTAACCACTAGACCATAGTTCTAATAGAATTTAGATTTTTTTTTTTTTTTTTTTAGGGGCGATTTGAGCTTTATCCAGTGAATATTTCACTTATTTTATTTTTGAAAATGTATTTCTGTATAAAACATGAAACTATTGAACATTTCATTATTAGCCATTTATTTATTTAACCATTTTGGGACAAAATAGCGGGGCATGTTATCAAACTCTATTGCATTCATTGGCACTCAACGGAACCTGTCAGTGAAACAAAACAGTAAAAAACATTGTTGTAACAAAACAATTAAAAAAAAGTCAAATACCCCCCCCCCCCCCCCCCCCCCCAAAAAATAAAAAATAATAAAAAATAAAGTAATAATAAAATCTATTGTAGTTGTTTGAACATTAAGAATGTTATGTACACATAAATTTATATTCATATTTTTAATTAAGTGATTTTAGTGTTTTTCTATCTAGATGAATTGACCGTGGCCTTAAAAAAATGTCATGTGGTGCGACCATGATTTAACAAAACAATTTTAAAAAGTTAAAA
Source organism: Spinibarbus caldwelli (assembly GCA_039654775.1). Taxonomy (NCBI): domain Eukaryota; kingdom Metazoa; phylum Chordata; class Actinopteri; order Cypriniformes; family Cyprinidae; genus Spinibarbus; species Spinibarbus caldwelli. Next base: position 30,641,228 of record CM077244.1, read on the forward strand.
ATGTCACGTGGTGCGACCATGATTTAACAAATCAATTAAAAAAAATGCTTTATATGTTATATTATTATATTATTATATGTTTATATGTTATATATATTTAAAACCATGGTTTTGGCTTAAAGAAACTGCAAAATCACAGTACATAAACCACATGAAATTAGCCATTATCAGCTCCTTTTTCACACGATAGCTTGATTATATGATATTCTGAATGTATGTTGGCATACTTTTATTGCATTTTCTTGCTTTATGGTTACACAACCGCAATAAAAATATGATACTGAAATTTTGGTTTGGTGGACAGAATTCACACAAAATGATTATAATTTAAGGTGTTTTTGAACTGTTTGAAACCTACATACAAAACCACAGCTAGAGAAAACTCACATTCGTGTAATTGGATGGTCGACAATAAATCTTCTATAGCTCTTGTGACAACTAGCCCCGGCCATGTGTATTTGCCCTGGGCTCTCTCGCAGCATTAAATCTGTTCAGCTGGCTCAGGCTCAGTGTTTTCATTCCATACTGGAGGAGTCACACCACATTCCTGTTACAACTTCATTGTGGTGCATAAAAATCTCCTTTCCAAAACCACAGGCCCATGTGTTGTGAATTAAACCTCTGTTTGTTCTCATTTACAGCATTTCTCTCTTATCCCTACCTTCCTCTGCATGTACCTCTCGCTCTCCCTCTCTTTTCCACATTTTGTGTTGTAAAAGCAGCATTTAATCACGATGAAAGCATTCCACTACAGAGCATTGGAGGATTAGGTTGCCATTGACGACCAGCTGTCAATGGTCCACCGTTACGTCACCGTTGGGGGATTTTCCACCCGAAAAGGGGTTACGGCTTTTATACATACAGATTGGCACCGCCCACCTTTGCCGCGGCATAGCCAATGAGCGCGGAGCGGTGTCATACGGCGGGCGGTGATTGGCGGAGCGCGTCCGCTGGCCCCGCCCCCGTCAGATTCGATAGAATCTGATTGGCGCGCTGTGGCTCGCGGCGTGGGCGGAATCCCCTCGGTCAATTTATCAGCGAGTCACACACGAGGCGCGCACTGAATGTCACACTTGTTCACAAACAAGAGAAACGCTTGCCAAGAGCCTTCGTTTCCAAAAGAAATGCACCCCTCCTCATCCGAAGCACGCTTGGCAGAGTGTTTTTGGCGCTGCGGCGTCTCTCATGGATAATATGATGTTGGGGTGGAGATTATCTACTGACATGCATCCATGAATAGCCGCTCTGGACAGTTTTTCATTGGGAACTATCATCATGTGGGCAGTAAAGCCGTGTTAAATGCATGCATGGCCACTCCGCTCACATCTCTCCGCCTGTCAACGCAACAGGTTTCACTGCATTTCCGAATATGAACGCTGACAAATTATATTAGAAATAAATTCAGTGCAAAACCTGGAAATATTTGGCAAGTTGCTTGGACATTTCCTTTATTCACTAGTGTATGCATACATAAATACGCATATAGTGTACACACACACACACACACACATATATACACACACATACAGGTGCATCTCAAAAAATTTGAATATTTCAAAAAATGAAACTTTCATATATCTTTTAGATTCATTACATGTAAAGTAAAACCTTTCAAAAGTTTTTTTTTTTTAATTTTCATGATTATATATTTATGAATTATGATTTTATGATTTATATAACTTATATAGCAATAACAATAAGCTTTTGACATTTCAATAGTAATTATTGGCAACACTTTAGTATAGGGACCAATTCAGTTGCTTATTACCATGCCTATTATTTACACTGATAAAATGTAAAAACTGTAACTTGAATGCTATGTAAGTCGCTTTGGATAAAAGCATCTGCTAAATGCATGAATGAATGTAAATGTACACATCTGCTGTTTATTAGTACATTTAAAGCACATATTCTTGTATTACCATATTCTACATCCCTAATCCTACCCAGTAGCTTAACTAAACAACTACCCTACTAACTATTAATAAGCAGCACATTGGGATTTATTTATTTATTTTTTTTCCCAAAAGTCGCAGTTAAGGGTTTGTTAGTGGCCAGAATTGATCCTTAAAATAAAGTGTGACCTAATTATTTAGGATACTACTTATTACTATCACTAGCATCTATTTCATATGTTACAAGTACTTAATGATTGCTTAGAAATAGGCCTAGCACTTATTCTTTTGCTACACGTCATCAACTATTTTTACATTCAACAAATGACAATTTTTGTCATTAATATATTTTCCACAGATCCCCATATTCACTTACAGCTAGTATGAATATCAGTTGAATGTACCTATTAGTTTTAATATGGACTATTCCAGTTGATTGTACCTATACATCCTTACCTATACCTATTCATAACTATTCTGACAGTTATTAGTATATATATATATATATATATATATATATATATATATATATATATATATATATAGACGACCAAGTATAGATGACCTTTTATTAGACTCCAATGTTTATTCCATTTGGAAATAGCAACATTTTGTTCATCTCACTTGACTTATATTAGACCTATATTGGATTCAATCCAAGTAGTGTATAACGATAGTGAAACTGAAAGATGCTAGTTAAAGTAGGATTACTTAGGAATTGAAAAAGTAATAAATACACTTTTTTCCCATTCAGAAGTTGCTAGTAAATTAACAGTTGATTGCAAAGAAACAGCAAATAACATTGAAGTAAATGTGAAATTTGAACATATTGTAAGTACTTTCTTGTAAAACATGCTCCAATAATTATTTTTATTTACTACTTCGAAAAAATCTTATTTTTTTATTTATTTATTTTTTTTACAGTGTACTAATTGGAATAAATGTTAAAACGACTTGCCATAAGAGATGGACTTGCAAGGAAATTCTGCACATGTAAATCTGTCTAAAGAGGCATGAATGTTGTGTGGTAGAAGAAGCGCGTCCCCCGGATAAACCTGTTCTGGAGGGAGTGACTTGATTCAAGCGCCGTCCAATTATCTGATAGCAGCATTTATCCGCCGCTACAGCCCAGTCTAGTCATCCGCAAACAGGCGTGAACCGATGTGGAAGGAATGTTCGTCTGAATATTTTATCTAACGCAAAGAAAAGGGGGGGAAAACGCGTGGGGAAATTCACAATCGGGAGAAGACGCGGCTCCATTCACGCCGTGTGTATCAGCAACAGTGACTGCGCTCGCGCGAAGAGAGACCGCTTACAAATCTGCGGAGAGAGAGAGAAAAAAAGGGACGGGAGAGCTCCAGACAAACGGAAACTGTGGCCAGACTCCAGAGGAAGTCACTTGATTTCGCCCTTCTTGATGAGATAGATTTACAAGCGTGTCTGTCAGACCGTCTGTCAAAGCAATCAACAGTTGGTGCGAGCGCACGATTAAAGGGACTTTGCATGCGCGAGACGCTTCAGTAATGGGTGTGTGATTTCAGCACCTCAGCCCTATGGACACCCGCTTGCGTGTGACTGAATTGTTCAGTAATATGGAAGACAGACTGTTGCACATCGTGATGCATTGGATGCTTTTGCGCGTTTAGTACACCACAGCAGACCAGAGACACGAGAATGAGCAGTCTATTCACGGATCCCGGTGCTTCTGCGTTTATTCACGTTTTGCATTTGCTGTAAAAAGACTACAGACAGAGAGAACCCCACACAGTCCACCCTCACTGGATTTAAGGGCGCATTGTTGCTTTTCCCCTTGACCTTGCCTTGTGACGCTCAAAAGCAGCATGTTAATGATGGAGAGCAGCGGGATAGACGCGCATCAGGTTGAACTAGACGCGGACTATGAGCCGCACTGCCGCCCGAGGTCGTGCACCTGGCCGCTGCCGTGTCCGGAGGAGGAGAGCCGCGCGCTGCCGGTCAAAGTGGAGCCGCGCAACGTGCCGGCGTGCCGGAGCGGAGGGGCGCCGACGGAGTTCAAGCATCCAGCCGGCGCCCCTGCGCCTATCGCGGCCGCCCCGGCGTGCATGTCCGGCGCCGCGCTGGATGTGGCCGGCCAGCTGCGCAAATCCAAGTCGTCGCGCCGGAACGCGTGGGGCAACCAGTCGTACGCGGATCTGATCACGCGTGCCATTGAGAGCACCCCCGAGAAAAGGCTCACCCTGTCGCAAATCTACGACTGGATGGTGCGCTTTGTGCCCTATTTCAAGGATAAAGGAGACAGCAATAGCTCCGCCGGCTGGAAGGTACGGTTGCCATGCACCTGATCGCGCGCGCGCGCGTGTGTTAGAACTGCATGCTCTGTAGGCATCTCGCATTATACAAAAGGCAGTTCTTCGCTCGTGCCAGATACCTACATGCATTTGACACGTTCAGGGCTGGTCACTAGATCGTGCATTTGAAACGCTTTCAGAAAGTCGGGGGTAGAGCTACAGTTCAATGAGTTCATTGCTCTTACAATATTTTAAAGCGTAATACTGGCCGCGTGTGACGCAACGATCGCGTTTATGACGCATCGAGCTTGATTATGACGCGGTCAGTGAGATGAGCTGGAGTAGGCAGGTCACCTGGGGGACACGCAAGGTCCGGCCGGCTTCCTCACGCGCGCGCGCACGCACGCACGCACGCCTGTCTGTCTGCTCTGAGATCTCCAACACGCACCCTCCTCTTCCTCCTCCTCCTCCTCCTAACCCCTTCCTCCCTCCCTCTGCCGTCTCCTCTTCAGTCCTGACATCCATCCAAAAGACTATGGGAAATAAAATAGGCGGTGAAAAATTGTAATTAAAACATTACATAATCGAAAAGGGTTATTTAGTGAAGCAAATGCAACCGCATAATTGCACCACATTGGTTTGCAAAAGAAAAAAAAACAAAAAACACGCTGAATGTTTCAGCTGTTCATTTTTTTGTGTCATATGGTTGAAAGGTTTTAATTAGATCAGATTTGATAGTTTGAACTGTATGCACATGCTCTCACTGCACAAGCTTCATGGAGAACCCAAGGGACCTCTGTCTGTCTGTCTGTCTGTCTCTCTCTCTCTCTCTCTCTCTCTCGGTTCCCTCAGCACTAACATCTAAGTTAGAAAATGATAGCCAGACAGCTGAATTTGAATTCTGTTTCTCTCTGTGGTTTGTGGCTCTCTGGCAAGCATTTCAGAGCACCGAGATCACATCACAAAACATCCAGAATGACAGAAAATTATGAAGTCAACCGACTGGAGATATTTATTGTAGCCTTTTATAGATAAAATACAAAACCAGCCAGAAGAACATCATGTTTTTGTATTTGAGAACATAGTTAATATCCTAGAACTAATACAGAAATAAAAGCTTTAAAATGTATAATTATATTGTTATTACATCAGTATTAATAATCTCAATATTCATTAAAAAAAAAAAATCGATTCCATTTGCTCTTGGTCTAAAAGGATGGCGTGCTCTTGTTTGGATTCATCTCGTCTTACAAAATGTTTTTTTGTTTTTCATATGTGTGCAATAGTTGATACACACAGGCCTTATATTACATCATCAAAACAGGAGTTTTTAATATTTCTAAATGGGATATTTACCTCACGCTAAAGCCTTGTTTTCTCATTGGATACAGAGGACAAAGAGATGGGCTAAACTAATCTTAAGCCTGTAGTTTTAAACTGAAATCAAATCTGGTTTAATTCCTTACACGACTTGTTTGTGCTGCCCAGGCATGCGCAGCTGTATGTCGCTCATATGTTCCCATTTGATTGGCTGGCAGGAGGAAAAATGGAGAAAAACAACTTGATTCAATCAAAATAAGGTTGTGGAAAACAGACCATGCTCACACATGTTGGCCTCAAAACATTTGGCGGCGGATTTTAATGCGCATTTAATTCTGACACATGCGGGCTGTGCGCTCACACAAACAATACACACAAAAAACACACAAACATATTTACTCAGGAATATACAGAACATCCTTAGCACTCATATACAACATACATAGATAGATAGATAGATAGATAGATAGATAGATAGATGATGGATCTGAAGGTGGTTTGGAGCAGACAGGGATCACATGCAGTCAGTGCCACTGAAAGCAGACTTTAATAGCTGTTGTGTAATCCTGTCCGAAAGTGGCTTGTCTAAACTGTGGCAGCCGGTTCCGTGTCTCTCGGCTGGCCTGGCTTGGACATTAAGCCTCGCCGTCTTTGGCATCAATTAGCTGCTATTAATAGTTCTGGTTTTGTGTGACGGCTCGGATTATGGCTCTTTTATGGCGGGCAGGAGAGCAATGAAGAACACTCATGGCTCATTCAAATGACCAATGCATGTGGTTCATGGAGGGATGCCATGTTGGAGTGTTTTACTTTCATGTTCACATTCTTTTAAAGTGTCTCTACGTATCTGTGGTATAACGTGAGGTTTTCAGAAGAGCCCGCTGATGTAAGGCATCTGGTATAATAGTACACAAAGAGTGTGTCACATCCTGTAACTGGCTGTTGAGACGTATGAAATCACTAATCAGATTTCCTCAAGCCTTCCAAGTATTTATTGCGTTTATCTGTGATTTAAAAATAAGTAATGGGATGGGGCTCACCGTTAATGCATGTGTCTACAGCGGTTTATAGGTTTTTCCAGACACTGAGAATATATGTTGTCTATAGGTTTATCTATAGCCAAAGTAGAATTATATAGCTCAGAGGTTGCTTTTTCAATGAACTTATTGGAGATCTCAGTCATGTTTCGTTTAAACATCACTTTTTTTTCTCAGATGTTTTTCCTTGAGGAGGAATAAAAATAGAAAGAAATGATACAATTGCTGGCATACGCTAAGAGTTTAGAGCCGTACAATGAATGTGGACAGTAAAGTTCAAAACATTCAGTCTGGAAAGGTATTGGTGAGAATCTTGATTATCAGATGAGACGTTGTTTGAGACTTTTTTTGTTAGGAGAAATATGTGAGAATCAAAAATCAGAATTTTATCTAATCTCATTCCTTTCTTGGAGAAACAGTTGAAATATTAAGAAGGTCTCATTTGCGATTGTTGTGAATTATCTAGGATATAAATGTAGAAAAAAAGGTGACAGATGCTAAATTCAAAGTTAAAACACTTTCCTTTTATCTTCATTGCTCTAACTTTATAACCAGGGGTGCACATACGTTTTTCAGCCAGGTTCTCATAAGATAACCTGGATATTTGGTTTGGTCCTCAAGTGATAATATCATTGCACTTTATTTAGTTAGTTTTTTTTTTTATTTTTTAATATAAAATAATAAACAAAATAATAAAGTGTGATAATACTATTTTAAAATAAAAAGGGAGTATTAAATATAAATTTAATTATTTTATAGTAAACTTAAAAATAAAATGCTAATATTTACTACTTCTTCTTTTTTTATGTGAATTTTCATCATTTTCAACCTTAAAATCAGCAGGCTTTTATTTTGGCGGGTTGACAGCAAGTAAGTATATGCGTTTCTGGGTTTAGCGCTGCCGATTGAAGAGCGTCAGCGAATGAAATGTTACAGTTTTGCATTGTGCTTTGAAAACGGCAGCGGGTAGCCTAGATTTATGCTTTTGAATAGAAATCTTATACAGTACAGTTTTCTGATCTAAAATGATAATTGTGCATTAACAGCTGTCAACCATGTTGGTACACAAATGCGCTGTCAGAACTTATTTATACAGCGCATTTTTTTATTTTATTTTGGTTGCGCATTCGGACCTGGGGACCACTTATGTGCACCCCTGTTTATAACTTCATAACTGAGTGTTAATGTGAGAGGAATAGGCACAGAAACTGTAGAGAAGATAATGAGCACACATAGTAACAAAAGAGTGAGAAACATGAGCAACAGTGGCAGTAATTTTGTAATTGTTGACTGGGATCCTCATTCTCCCCAGCTGTGGCAGCGCTGGCCAGCCTGGCATTGATGCAGGGCAGATCTCAGCGCCAGGCTATTTGGCCAGAGCCGTGGTTTAGTTGGATGCCCTCAGCTTTGGAGAAACTCTGTCATTGTTACTCCCACAAAGACTGTGTAGAAGAAGTGACTACAGCGCAGTCTGCCATACTGAAAACTCGGCAAATTCTGTAGAATTAGATTGATAATGACAAAAAAGCATATTGTACAGTTGAAACATGACATATAGAAATAAATTAGAATTAGGGTTATCAGTGGATACAAGATCAGTGGTTGAGATGTGTGAAAGAAAATCACAATGACTTTTTAAGTCTTAATTCTTATTCTCAATAGACCTATCTGATGCATATTGAATACAAACATTGCAAAATCCATTGTGATTGGCTGTAGGGATGTTGATATATACCAGTATTGCCAATAACTGTAATATGTAAAAAATGAAATATCAATATCATGTTAATGCTACAGAAATAATTCAGTGTCTGTACTGCATCTGGTAGACTCTCCAACACAGTAGGTGGCAGTATTGCAGATGAAAGCAAAGTAAGACAAATGAATTTTATTGATAGCATTATATATTTATTTAAGTTCTACAGATATTATGGCAATATATCGTTATTGTGAATCCTTTAGTAGTGAAAATGTGCTCTGTACTCCCCTTCAGGTTATTATGGTAGCATAAATTCTATCAAATTCACACAGTTCTATACGTCAAAACCATGTTTTGCATGTCAGTCGGCTGGTTTCTTAGCTGGGTGGTTCTTTGAGAGAATAAGTTTGAAGTAAACCAGACTCTATGCCAATAGTAATAAAATAAAATAAATAAAATAAAATAAAATAAAATAAAATAAAAGTAAAAATAGCAGTAAAAAGATCTGCTAGAAGGATTTGACTGCAACTGGCAACCTGATGCATCATCTATTTGCTAGTTTACTCTTAAAAATGACTGAATTATTTCTTAGCAGGTCATACGCATTTAAAAATTACATTTCGCTTCCAGGAAAATGGACCAGACATCTAGCCAGTGGGGTATAAAGTACCTGAAAGCCATACTCAAGTAAAAGTACGGATATCTTACCAAAAATGACTTTGGTAGAAGTTGAAGTCACCATTTAGAATATTACTTGAGTAAAAGTCTTAAAGTATGTGATATTTATTGTACTTAAGTACGAAAATAATTTTTTAAAATCTTAAACGTAATTCAGTATTGAAAGTAAAAGTACAAGTAAATGCAAAATGGAAAAGAAGCAAATACATGTATATAAAAAATATTCATACAGCTTGAGTAGCAAGATTGTGTTCAGTTTTAACTCTTTCTTCCATTTTGTATTTTTGGGTAAGAATAAGGAGCAATTTATCTGGTACTTAGTGTCTTTCATTCCAACATAAGAAAACAATTCTGGAATCTGCATCTGAAATAGCATTTAGATGTATTTACACAATTTATGTATCTCAGAGGGGACATGGATTTAAACTGCAGTTACAAATGCATAAATAGGCCTAATGTTTTGTTTTTAACATAAAACGTTGAATACTGATATTTGAAATAATTTAAAACATGAAAAAAAAGTCGAAATGTGAAATTAAAACCGCCAGTAGGTGACAGCAAGTGACTGTTAATGAGTGAGTCATTGAGATTCAACCGATTCATTCAAACGACTGATTCATTCAGAAACAAAGCATTTGACTGTGTTAATGAGTGAATCACTGAATCATTTATTCAACCAATTCGTTCAAAAAGCTGATTCATTCAATAAGTAAACACCGTCCATTGCTCAGAGACGCAAAACAGTGCTGTGATCTTTGTTTGGAACTATTTTCGTTGGCAAAACTGAGCAAAAACAAGCAATATTATGTCTAAAATGTAAGTCACTTATTGCTTAACTGAACTTGTATAAAATGATTATTAAATCTGTTCATGCTGATATCTGCAGAAAAATGGTACTCTTTGTGTGATATAGATAGATATAGAAGTTAACTGTATTAAATTATATAAATATAAAAAGCATACAGAAGCATTTTTGCCGTCTACAATTTAGAATGCCTGGAATTTTGAGTTTTAATAGACTAATAAATCAACGTGCGTGAACTCTCTGTGTGATTTGGTGATATAGCCTACTTGAACATGTCAGATGGCACATCATTACAACAACATTTACCATATTATCACAGATGATGCTGTATATCGCAGACCACAGACTCAACTTGAGTGGAAATCGAAATAATCCGCGGTTCTGCACGCACTTGTTTGCATGAGCAAAGGTGGTTTTAAGAGTCTAACTTGCAAACGCCAGACCACTGATTCATCAAATCTGCTTTCCTGCAGTCCCTGTTCTTCTGACTATTTTGTAGTAAGTAACGAATATGCTTCGGGGAAATATATCAGAGTAAAAGTATACATTTTAATTAGGAAATGTAGTGGAGTAAAAGTAAAAGTTGGCTGAAATATAAAAACTCATGTAAAGTACAGATACTCCCAAAAAATACTTAAGTACTGTAACAAAGTATTATTACTTCATTACAATACACCGCTGCATCTTGCAATCTGGAGTGTATACAAATCTCTGTCCAATAACGTGCTCTATAGCATCAGAATGTCTGTTTTTTAAAGTCGGCATGAAATTAAAATTCAACCCATCAATTTTGTAGATGCAGATTATGATCTTATTGTGAATGATGCATCCAAATATATATGTATCATAAAAATTGAGCTCCTAATTTTTAATCAAAATGTTAGACCTGGATCTTCTGGTAAAACAACAGACTTGTCTCTCCAGTAATATAAGGTGTGTTTGACTTGAAGCGGCGCTGTGCAGAATGATCAGTGTATGACATCAAAGTACCGCGAGAGCATTAAGAGAGCAGACGGATCCTTATGCTTTCGAATCGCTCTCGCGGTACTTTGATGTCATACACTGATCATTCTGCGCAGCGCCGCTTCAAGTTGAAAACACCTATAGTCAGTTTAAACTCCGCCCCTCCACAATCAACTGCAAATTCACATTCATTTTTGAGCGCACTGGCCACATTTCAAAATCCAATCAACAACCAATCAATAGAAACAAGTCCCGCCCTACATTTGTTTCTTTTTTAATAATCCAATTACACTCAAATGTACAGTTCGTCACAATACGGGAGAAGATCTATCATTACTTCCATGTCATTGTGACTTTAATAACGCCTCTCACTGAATTGCTATAGTGATGGGACCTTTTCTCCTGCCCAAATTTCCTGTTTCATGAGGAAATATGCTATACACACAATACAGTTTGTAACTGTTTTACATTTTGGGTGAATTGGTGGTGAATCCATATAAATTTGTATAATCTACTTTGTACATTTTCTCCTTACATCCAACTGACAGTTAGGTTTAAAGGTGCAGTTAAGGATGGAACTTCATGCTTATTTTTTATTTTTCTATAAATTGTATGTTTGTTTGTTTTGTTTTTTTTTTGCACAAATTCTTACGAAATATCCACCAATTTATATATATAAAAAAAAAAACCAAAAAAAAAAAATAAAAACCAAAAAAAACCATACAATTTACTTTTTTTTTTTAATTTTTTTTTTTAAATTTTTTTTTTAATGTTCTTAAAAGAGTTACAATCAGGGGTGGAATGTGTCCAGACATGGAATAAGTTGCACTTGTTAAGCTATTTCATTGGATCTGTTGACAGCTGTGATGTACTGAGTGTAACAATACTGGCCAATGAACTTTGCCCCTAAGACCATAACTAGGAATTAAAAAAAATAAAAAAATAAAAACCTTTGTACGGCAAGAAGATAAACCTACAGTTTGATGTTCCATAGATATTATATACGTTGGTGTGTTGCACCTCAGTGCTTTTATATGGTTGGATACTATTCGTGCGTTATTATATGCATGTGCAGGAATTGTTTGTTTGCGTGTGTGAGAGACAGTCTGACGGGATTTCACGTCCAGGGGGGTGCAGCTCTCGTTAATAATTCAGATGAGGCTCGTTATCACGGCAGCACAGATCCTGCTCTGATTCCACCTTAATTAAAGCCATGAAGCTCTGCTCACACACACACACACACACACACGCATTCCCGGCCTCCACACGCTCACACACACCCTCGAGTGTCACGCGCCCGCTTGCGCCTTTTCCATTCCTGTGCTTTCAGAAATATCGCTTTCAGTGATGTTGCAGCAGACTATGTATTATATTCAGATTCTTTGGTGTGATTTTTCACCTGGACCTGTCGCCCACAGCAGTTGAGCATCAGAATCAAGTAAGTTAGATGAAAGGACAGACGCCTCCGTGACCTCTGACCTCGACCACAGTCTCTTAGATACTCGCTAGAGCCTGTATGCACAATTGACTCTGAAGCCTGGCATGTGCTGCTATTATCAGGTGCTTACATATTTAATCAGATCTTCATAAGATTCCCCCCCACCGGAGCGCTGGGCAAACTGAGATTGATGAGCTGTAATGGGCGAGAGGAGAGCAGCCATGATTAATGCATGCGCAGAGGAAAGCCTGCCAGTGCGGCTCCACATCCGCTGTAGGACTGACCCTCGTCTCACGGAGCAGACTCCCACTGTTGACATCGAGATTACTCAGGCCTAAAACCACCAGCTCAGACAGGAAAAGAGAGCGTGCCATTTAAAGTGAGCTTTTGTTTTTATGTGCTGGATTCATTTGAATCGATTATTTCACAATGAACTTAAGTTCAGGCAGATGTTTTTTTTTTTTTTGACACAAATGAAAATAAGGTTATGAGGTATCTACAAAACTGACAAAATGTGCAGAAATGTAGACATTATTAGATATGGCTTAGGTCTTCTATGTTTCAAATGTTTGGGGTTAGTAAGGATTTATTGAGCAAGGATGCATTAAATTAATGTGACTAAAAACATGTATAATGTTACAAAAGATTCCAATTTCAATATTTTTCAGTACTTTTGCAGTATTTAAAAAAAAAAAATCTATTCAAGGAAAAAAAAAAAAATTTTAATAATAACCTGAAATGTTTCTTGAGCAGCAAATCAGTATATTAGAATGATTTCTGAAGGATCATGTGAAACTGAAGACTGGAGTAATGATGCTGAAAATTCAGGTTTACATCACAGGGATAAATTACACTACTAAAATATATTCAAATATAAAACAATTATTTTAAATTGTAATAATATTCCACAATTTTGCAGTTTTTCCTGTATTTTTGACTGATAAAATGCAGCCTTGGTGAACCCAAATGTTTGAATGGTAAGTCTGGGATTCTACATAATATATGCTTCACAATATGTACTATTATTCATGTTTTTAACACAAACAGTGTGTGTGTGTGTGTGTGTGTGTGTGTGTCCATGTAAACCAATCAATCGATCAATCGATCAATCAATCAGTCGATCAATCAATAGGGTTATGAGTTTATGCAAAAATAAAAAATAAAAACAATTAACAATAGTTTGGTCTTTAGCAAATGTTAGATCTTGCCAGAAACAAAAATAAATAAAAAAATAAAAAAAATATAGTGTCTTTACTACATCCTGTCAAAAGATTATATATATATATATATATATATATATATATATATATATATATATATATATATATATATATATATATATATATATATACACAAACAAAACAACAGTTAACCCTTAAAGACATTTTTGGGGCACCTGACACACACATTTTCTTAGTTTTTTTCAGACCTATTCTAGCAGTCAGCATCAAGTGCCATATATCATTATAAACAGGAGAACTTGAAGTTTCTAGCTAATTTCCCTTTAGTTTTCTCTAAGAATTAATGAATTTACAGAATTTTAAGAAAAACGCAAGCAACAGTTGGGTGTTTTTTTTACTGTGTAACAGAAAATCCTAAAGTTTGGATTTTTTCTTTAGAAAGTTGTATCTGGGTGTTTTACACTTCCAAATAAATTTTTGTTTACATATAACAATCGCCAAGCAAGTTATAGCCATTTATTACAATACTGTTATAGGCGCTTTTCAGTGAAAAACAGGCCTATTTAGTTTACTAACAATAGAGATGTGTCCAAAAATGTTTAGGGAGTAAAGAATATGGAAACAGTGTTGTATAATAACAAAACACAGTAAACAAACAAACAAAAGAAAAAAAAAAACAAACGAGAAATTTCAGAAAAATATATTTTCAATCTGAGTATGAACAACAACAAACACAAACCGTGCAGCTAATAGTTAAAACAACTGCACAAACTGTCTTCTGCAACAATGCAAACAGTGCAAATGATTCACAAACTACACACAAAATGAGTGAGAAATATACAGAGTGCAACAGAAAAAATATTGCAAATTATATTTATGAACTATATAAGAATTATTTACATAATATACATCATATAAATGGATCGAACCGCTGGCTGCACTCTGCGTCGGAATCGATTTCACCGGGACATCCCCTAGCGACGCAAATACCAGTGCTTTATCCACTGTTTCATCCTTGTTTTTGGTTTGTTTTATGTCAAAGTGCTCTGTCGTGTGTTTTTCTGTGCTTTTTCAGAGAGTTCTCTCATGCAAATGTGTTATTTTGTGTTTGTTTTCATGCACGCATGACATACTTTACTTTCACTTTGCTGAATATCCAAATGAGACAAATAAGATATCTCCGAAAAGCGGACAATCTCCACTTTACGACACTTTTTAAAGCATTCAGATAGGATTAGCTGTTCAAAAGTTATTAAACATTTAAGAACAATAGTTATTTTTAGCCGCGGGCGGCTGTCTCGGTCTTTGAGGGTTAACAGAGTTCTATCTGATATCCCAAACCACACATTGTGTCTGATATCCAAACTAGTCATCAACTAACTCTTCTGAGGCAAGACAGAGGCGGGTGAAGAGAAGCAGGAGACAAAGTGATTGAAAAAATGAGCAGAGTTTATTCAATAATCTTAGCTGTGTCTTTCTCAATGCTCAGTCTGACTTCATCCTACAGAATTTCGCCAGTCTCATTCAGAATTGAATAGAGCAATATGTTTTAGTAGCAATAGTGTTCAGAGCAATTTGTTTTGAGATCAAGGTCATGTTTCTCTTTACGTGAGGCAATTTCTCGAAGGTATTTCTTGCAAAATGTAAACGGTTTCTCTCTCCACATATTTCACGCTGAAACGATTTGAATATTCACTTTCTGTCTAGTATGTTTTATTTGCATAGCTAAATGGTAGATAAGCGTGTGTCCGTGTGCTGATGTGTCTGTGTGTGGTGGAATATTTTTATGAAGCAGACAGTGTGTGGATTTTGTTTGTCAGTTTGATGAAAATGGGTCAGGATGCAGGCCCAAGCGTTTAATATGCTGCCCGTGTAACTGCTAACTCTCAGACACGACACATAGCCTGGAATGAACCCTGTGTCTCGCTCACCACTCTCATTCTCACAGTCTCTCGCTCTCTGCATTTTATGGCTTCTTTTTTATGATTTATCTTTTACACACTTGTAATGATCTATGCAGATTTATATATATGTATAATAAGGAATGTATACATTATTTCTTTTATATAAACATTTGGAACCAGTCCTAAAGGATTCTAATGGGACCAAAGCAGAATTCTATAAGAATCTTGTATTATAAACTGAAAATTCCAATTGTTGTTTTCATTTCTTCTTGTTATTTTTATTTATTTTTTTAATTTCTGTTTATGCACACTGTCTTGAACTGGCTCGATTTTGATGTCTGATGTCATGTTTCTGTTTGCGTGGAATACCCAGATGACCTACTAAATTTTTCCAAACTGTGTAATACACAACAGAGCTCAGTGTGTGCAACGGTGTATCCCACAATGCAGTGCGCTTCAGTTTACCTTCTATCTCCAGTGTGACCAGTGCAACCGCTGTGTTTTTTTTCTTGACTTTGTCAGACTACCAAAAGTGAGGATGTTGGTGGTCAGTTGTGACAGAAGTATTTTGTAATCCATACAGTCTGGCATAAACGATAGTCGCACAGTTTGCCTTGGCGTTTGCCCAACATCTGGGGTCATATCATACTGACAAGCAACAGTTGTAAATGATTATAAAAAATGCACAGTGTGCACCCGACTTTTAAATTATTACAGAAAATCCATTAGGAATCTTGAACATATTCCTTAAAGGGACAGTTCACCCAAAAATGAAAGTTCTATCATTATTATTATTTTTATTTTTTCTTCTGTTGAACAGAAAAGAAGATATTTTGAAGAATGTTGGTAACTGCACAGTTTTTGTGTACAAAAAAAAAAAGACTAAATATTTTATGTTTCACAGAAGAAATAAAGTCATATCGTTTTGGAATAACACAAGGGTGAATAATGACAAAATTTTCTTTTTTGGGTGAACCATTTCTTTAAGGATTTTTAGACTTTGGAATCTAGTGTTCATTTTCTTTCTGTTGCTCTAACATACACATTCCCACACTTTTATTATTTTATTATTATTTTTTTTTTAATTGGTTGAGTTAACATCTCTATTGATTTATAGTCTCACCCCAAATTTTGACTACATCAAATCCTGGATTCCATTAAGCATCTTTATTGTCTTTGATGGCTTGCCATCGGACTCCATCAATGTGTTAATAGTAACATTAATCTGCGTATTAACTAGTGCCAAGGAAAGAGGGGTGGAAAAGAAAACCATGAGGGAATTAAAAAAAGAGGAAAAAGGCTGTTGGAAGAGGAGTGGTAGAATTGAAATGAGACAGACATGTACTTGAAACAGTCCTTTTTACTGTTTGAGATGATTTAGATTGATGTCAAAAGCAGACATATTTAGGAGCTTCATTTTTTTGAGTGACGCCATTTCAGCTCTGCATAACATACTATTTCCTTGGTTTGATAACCTTACGTTATGACTTTTTTTTCTCCATAAAAAGTATACTTATTAAATATTGCCATAAAAAATAAACATCAGCTTCTCTAGCTATAAGTATTCTTGTGCCATATTCAGATATTCTGAATCTAGAGCTCCACAGCAACATAAATAATATTTTACCCTCTCCTTCTGTTTGTTATTTGACCAGTGTAGTCCAACTCACAATTAATGAACTCTTATGAACACTTGTTTTTTTTTTTTTTTAAATTTCTTTATTTATAATAAATGGCAGAGTGGTTATAATATAATATAATATAATATATAAATGGCAGAGTGGTTATAATATAATATAATAATAATATAATATAATATAATATACTTAATATAATATAATATAATATAATTAATATAATATAATATATAAATGGCAGAGTGGTTATAATATAATATAATATAATATAATATAATATGTAATACTAGCATTCTGATTGCTGCATACTAAATATTTATTTTTTATTATAGTGAATAAATATTTAACTGCTGTTGTTATACAATACTAAGCAATTGTGCTTGTGTGTAGTGTTCAGTTATTTTAATGAAAATTAAACAGTTATTTTGCAAATTTGTGTAAAAATGTCTACTTAAGGCAGTTTGATTAAATAATGAGTCAAATTAAAGATTTAAATTAAAGCTGTGTGTTTTAAAATGGAAGGTCAAGTCAAGTGAATACAGTATTTTGCCCAGAGGTCTCTTCTGCTCACCAAGGCTGCATTTATTTGATCAAAAATACAGTGAAACAGTGATTTTATGAAATATTATCACAGTTTAAAATTCTGTTTGAACTGTTGTATTGTAACTGTTGAATTCTATTTTCTGTTGTAATATATTGTAAAATGCATTTTATTGATCAAAGCTGAATTTTCAGCATCATTACTCCAGTCACATGAAACATTATTCTCCTGCCTACTTTTTGATACCATAATACAATATATATATTTTTTTCATAATTCTTTGATGAATGTGATGAAATATGCATATTGCAGAAATAGTAAGAGTAGTATGTTAGTATGCTATTCTGAATGTAGACAGTGAGAGAGGAAAAAAACATTAAACTTTTAAAAACTGTGATTGGGAGACACTCAAAGACATAAATTGGAATGAGCTTGTGAATTGGACGGATATGTGGAGAGACGGCTGTGTGTTTGCGGCTGTAATTGCGTGACTGTGAACAGTGAGCTGGCCGGCCTGCGTTCTTCTTCTCTCAAGACAGATAATGAGAAGCCCAAAGCCAGTGGCTGCGTCCAGAATGACATACTACTTCTACTCCTACTCTTTCTGTATTATATATACTAAGCACAGTATGCAAAATGATGTATGCACAGAATACTCAGATGACCTACTTCATTTGCCAAAATGTGCAGTATATAAATATACAAGGCACACTGTATCCCACAATGCATTGGGGCGCCCGATGTGTTCCAATGAACCAGAAATAATACAACATCTGTGATTTTTAACTTAACTTATTACTTTTTTTTACATAATACAAAAGTTAATCATTTTTACAAAGAATTCTAAAATCACTGCATGCTGTGCGCAGTTTCCTATACTATTTAAAAATAATATTCATTGTATACTGCATAGTAAGCATTCATTTTCCATTCTGAACAAAGCCAATTTCTCTCTCTCTCTCTTGTCTCTGGTAATGATCTGTTCGGCCTGCCGAGCTGAATCTGAGCGATGCCCACCGACAGCGCCACTCAGGCGGAAAGACACACACACTCACACACAGACATGTAGAAGAGAGGAATATCGCAGGCCAGCGTTTATCCTGAATATATGAATAAACCCACACTGACACATTATCTCTCCATCACATGTGCAGAAGCAGACCTCGGCACTTCAGTGCATATAGACTTCAGACTCTCCAAGTCATGCAAACACACTCGCATAATTGTGCCAGAAAACATGCACACAAAAAGCCTCATATTGTGTACATTATAGTACTGTACATTCAGGTCAAAAAAGGTAAAAAATGAGGTCAGACTGTATGTTTTATGACTCAACATGATGCCACTGTTTCTTGAGGCTTTACTGCTCATTGACAAAGAATTGATTTAATATGGTCCACATGGCTTGATGTCTTCTCACTGGGCTGCTCGAGAAAATCAGCGGTTCTTCATATTATTATCGTAAGGTTTTAGATCAGTTTTAGATTTAGAAATGAACAGTTCATGCCTCCAAAAACATAGCGTCATGTACTCACCATCTTCATCGTCCCAAACCCATATGATTGCTTTCTTCTGTGGAAAACAAAAGCAGATATTATTCACAATGAATGTGAATGAGTATTGAGACTGTTGAGCTTCAAAAAAGACTAAAAGTTACCATAAAAGTACCACAAAGCTGCTATTCCATGTCTTCTGAAGTCACGATAGTTGTGTGAGGAACGGACAGACATCTAAGTTACCGTACACTGAAGATCTTCCCCTCTTCAGAAACTCACAAATCTCTTTTGCGCTTGTGCATATTCACATTTTGCACGCTGTGCAAGGTTTGAATGTTTTCATTAAATAATGATCCTGCAGTAGTGTGTTGAATATATATATTTGATGAAATTTTGTAGCTTTTTTTTCTAACGGAACATGTTCAAAAGAAATATGCCAATCATTCGGAACACGTAAAATTAAAGAGAATTTTTCAAAAATGTTTCATTAAAGACTTTTCTAAAGTGTGGCGGTATGTGTAACGTCATAGTATTTGAATGAAAGATTTTAAAAGCCTTCATATATATGCCAACTCTAAGATTATAAAACCAGTGTCATTCACTGTTTTATGACAAGAAATATTTTGTCTATAGGTCTTTAGGAGTCTGTTCGGTCATAGATGTATGTTAAGTGATATGCGAGTGTGTATGCATGTGAGGCTGTTGAATATTCACAGTGTGTGTGTGTGTGTGTGTGTGTATAGACTTCAGCTTTTTAATGAAGTTCTCCGTTAAGTCTCCCAAAGACTTTGCATCCCTCATACCCCCCCCATGCACACCCCCGAGCGTGCACACACACACACACACACACACACACACACACAACCAAATGACCCCTCCCCCCATCGCAACACACACGCTCACACACACAAACACTTAAAACACACATTCCAAGCATCCTCATTAGCAATTCATGAGCTGAGTCTCATTAGACACTAAGTTTTAGCGCGGGCCTCTGAAGTCGATGGCTAGAGCGGTTATTAATATTTCATATGTCTTCCCATTGAGGAGCTAAAAAAAAAAAATAAATAAAAAAAGAGAAGTTGCTTCGCTTCGGCTACAAAGTCGTTCGAGCTCTCCTCTTTTACCCCTTTTCCTCTATTTTCCCTCCTTTTTCCCCTTCGTTAGACTGCTTTTATGGACTGCCTCTTTCTTCTGCGCTCCATCTCTCCGCCCTTCTCTCCGGCGCACAGACCCTAACTCAAACTGACTTAATTGGGCTGTCTTTGTTCGAAGAAATGTGGACCTACCTTACGTTTTCCCATAGATTCAGACCAAAGATTGAGACGAAACCCATAGGAAAGAATAATCACAAATGAGATCCCTTTAATATCTCTAAGAAAGTCATCTCAGATGTGTCTCCTCCAGCGTCTCAGAAAAAGATCTCTAAAATGTCTCAAAATGTTTGGCAGGATACCAAAGTCTGCAATCAAAAGTCATCAGAGATCTAAAAAGAACATTTCTCATCATTCATTATGCTGCGCTATCAGAGAAGCAATCAAAAAATGGTGCTAATATAAACTCACTACCGAAAAATCTTGATTCTAACCTTTATCTCTATACTGAAATCTCAGGTGACCAGACAGTGATTGTCTGGTCACCTGAAGGCTTGGACCCTTCACAAGCAGATAGCTCTGTAATCTTACACCGTGTCCTAACTATATGCGATGCGACAAATTTCCAGCAACAAACAATTTGGCAAGACAACGCGACGTGACAGAATCAATCAAATATCACAGCCAATCAAAAGTGTGCATGGGCGGGCTCTCTCTGGAAGCGCACTGCACTCGGAACGACATGGACACATTTATAATCTAATGCCTAAATATTAAACCTTTTTAACATTATTAAATGCACATACTCAGTCACTGATATCATACTCAGTCACTGATATCATTCACTTTGTTGGTTCGCATTGAGTTCGCAGATTTAACACACATATTTGCTTTAATTTATTTTCAAGATCTGAGGTAAACTATCTTTCAGTATGGCTATAAATGTCATGCAATATGATATTCAAACTCACATTAGACACTTTTAACATTGAATAAAGCACAGAATCAGTACTTGAGTTATCACTGTCAGAAATGTGATCGTCGCAGAAATAGAAACCGTTTCTAAAATAAATCTTGCGTTTCACTGTCGCAGCTGGTTAGGACAAAAACTCTGATTAACATGGAAAAGATATGTTTTATCGCATGTCGTGTGTAGTTAGGACACGGCGTTAGCCTGTCAACAAATGTCTGGTTTGTGCCAGCATTTCTTAAAAGGATATTTAGGAGAAATGTTTGAGACAACTTGTAAATTAAGCATATCTGAGAACTGATGGTAAAATCTGTCTTGTATCCCAGTCTAAGGGGCCATTTACACGACAACGTTTTCAGCCAAAAACGGGAAACTTTTTATGCATTTCGCCTGTTCGTTTACACGACAATGGCATTTTGGGGACTGAAAACGCATATTTTTGAAAACGGGTTTCAAAGTGCAAGTTTTTGAAAACGCCAGCATTATCGTTTCCGTGTAAACACCCAATACGGGAATCTTTGAAAACAGTGACGTCAAGCGCGTGTGTAGTACGTGTTAGGTATGTAAACATGCGCAGTACGTGCAAAGTCTCTTTAAGACAAGTCATGTCACACGGCAGCCATCTTTGAAACACATCTCGGGCATGCAAGTGCAGCTCCTATCACTTTGTATGGGGAAACATCAAATTCTCTCAAACTGTTCACTAAGCTTACGATTAAATTTCATATTTAAAATCATCAATAAACAATTGTGTCAAAAATGACAACAACTGTGTCAAAAATGTTGTTTCTTATGCTCAAATAGCATTATTAAAAGCTTATTTTTTCAGGCTAGATCAGTCAGTGCGCAAGCGCAGTCCTAGGCGCACGTCTCAGAACGCTGACTGTTTCAATAGCACCCGGGACTTCTAACGGCAGCCGCAGAGACGCGCTGACTTCACCGATTACCGATTGGCTCTTTCATTCAGAAGGCGGGGCTTCCTACGATTGAGCGGCCATATTAAGCGTTGCATTTTTCCCCATTCAAAACTATACGAGTGACACGTCTTGGGTATTCTATAGTCTTTGGTACATGTCGATTTTAAAGGCAAGCACGAGCAAACATACACAACAATGGCGGAGTAGGCTACATGGTACTGTTGTTGTTGCTGCTCAGGAGTTTGCTAATGCTTCTTCAACAAAGTGTGGATTTACTTCACCAATATTACAACCAACAGCGGAGACGCATCATATATATCATATAATCGTCACTTCCCTACAGGTACTGTTTACTAACAAGGTGACAGCACCAACTACTGGCCTGGCATACGTAATACAGCGTTTTTGGCTGTTTTCGCGGATATGTGTAAACGCGAATCGTTTTGAAAACATTGTCGTGTACACGTGATAGTTTTTAAAAACACAGTGGAAAAACTTTTCCGTTTTTGACTACATCGTTGTCATGTAAACGTAGCGTAATATGCAGAGACATTCAAGCAAAGTTGATTTTCCCCAAAAATCTCAGCGGTGGATTCAAAACATTGTTTTTGTTATTTGAGAATCCTGACCAAGGCTGCGTTCCCGAAAACATCGCAAAGTAGATTGTTGAAACCATTGGTTTGAGATGCAGTGGTCTCAACAATCAACTTAAAATGTTTTGGGAGATAAAGCCCAGTCTGACACCTCAAACCAGCTCAAAAAATGGTGTGAGTTTGGGGCTGGCCTATCTGCTGGCCGTCCAGTGACAGACAGGAACGTGTTTGAAACCAATCATTATTTTTGCAAGTTCCAATTGTATTGGGAAGAATGAATGAAGGTTGAATGATGGAACTCCATTGGGAAGAAGTCATTGGCAGACATAGAGTAGGAGTTGCGTTCATGTTAAATTAGAGAGGTTGGGCTAATGTGGGAGAATCCCAAGTGAACCCTATAACCCTTGTAAAGAGGTTGGGGAACAGAGGGGCTCGGCAGACACGGCTTGCTCTGGAAATAAACACACGCATGAATAAGTCAATAATGGCCCTGGCTCCAAATGTGTGCATAAACAAATGAAGGAATATGTGCATGTGTGTCCATGTGGAGGGCCAGACTCCCGTTCTCAACAGACGCCACATTCCCTGCGAATGAGAAACAGACCCGGACAGAGAGACAGATAGATGTCTTTAACAGCCTGATTCGCGTCTGCGCGCAGCCGAGGAAAGAATTCAGAGAGCCCCCTCCTTCCCAAACCAACTTTATTCCCACTTTATCTGTGGGAGAATATGTGCCAGTGCTCCTCTGTCTCTCGTTTAAACAGCGCTGTCATGAAAGCCGTAATCAAACCGAAAAAACCTCACAAAGGCAGAAGAGCATGGCAGTATGGAACCAATTGTGATCTAACGGCAGCCAAAAAACCCATTTACATCTGAGACAGTAGATTCGCCAACTTTCTCTCCTCATTTGACCCTCTTCTCCTGAGCTCGATCAATATCATCTCCTTTTCTCTTCGTCTTCCCACATTTGGTACGGCAAACGCAAAAACATCACAATATAAGCTGGCAGAAACGCTATGAATGCTATCAAAAACAGTACCATTTAACACTATTACACAGATCTGTAGGCTACAGAATGAAATGAAATATGCAAACACTAGCCACGAAGAAATCGATGCTGTTTCATTCAGTATAGTAGTTAAATTTTCAAGTCATGCCAAAACATTCATAAGAGCACAATACAAAGTTATCATCTATATAGCAATGGTTATTAATGAAAACTATAACAGTATTATCAGGGGCGGACTTAATGATTTGGGGGCCCTTAGCAAATTCCAGGTATCGGGCCCCAACATAATAAATATGTGCTATTTTACGCCTAACCCTTTTTTTGCACGCTCACTCTTATAGTGTATAGTTTGTTTTTCCCTCCACAGCCAGTAAATAATTTGTCAACCTGATGCTGTTCTAAAGTCATATTAGGCTACCTTATTTTATTTTTTTTTTCGGATCACAAAAGAAGACATTATCAAAAATAAATAAATAAATTAAATAAATAAATAAAATGGTGCATGTGCACTTAGGAAAAGCACACAAGACAGTCATTTTGAAACATCAAGATAAATGATGAAACACAATACTTTTCTTTACTGAGGTGAATATCTCTGTTCTAAGACAGATAGTATTACACAGCCTAGAATGCACAAAGAGTGCTCCGTCTATAATCACTAAAAGCTGTCATTCACTTCAGTTCATTACAATCTCAGGACTTTCCATTAATAAGCTCTCTACACTGCACAACACATCTCTTATTTACATCATATCTACACTTTATCATAATGAGAAGATTCACGAGCTTGCAGAACTCAGCACTTGACAAAAACTCAAGTGGATTCTAACTTAAACACTTCTGGTCATTGCGTTCAAGAAATCAACAGATGTCTGTGATTGGCTACATTGCTCAACGCTGCAAATATGTTCCGCCAATATCAGATGGGGCCTCCTGATTCCTCGGGGCCCTAAGCGGCCGCTTACCTCGCTTAAATGTTAAGTTCGCCCCTGAGTAATATGTATTGTTGCATGAATAATAAACAACTGATGAAATTATCCACCCCTAACTGATAGTAATGGTGCAATATGATACAATTTAACAGTGCTCATTATTCCAAAGCAGAGAAAACATCTTTCACAAACATCTACATGTCTGTCTCTTTTAAAGTGTTTAGTGTATTTAATGAGTTGTATTTGTAGGGGTTATTATAGCACAAATCCTAACCCTCACCAATTTTCAAAGCCCGGTTACAGCCATGGTCTCGTCTCGCTCCAGGATGTTGTTTCCTCAGCAGTGTTTTGCAGGGGTGTTGATTTGTTGCGATGTAGTTTCTTGCGTCTCCTCTGAATTTGTGTTTAATGAATCTTTTGCGCAGTGCAGCATAATTAATTTGTATTCTGTCAAGTCTTTTATCAGACACACCTGTGATGACACGTCACTTATATCAGGTGTAGATTTGATAAATGGGAGCCGCGACGTGCTGTAGCGCTTAATGAGGAAAGACGGAATCCGGTTCCCCAAACTTCCCAAAAGCCAAGCCAGTTTGAGGGTAGTTTAACGAGCGGGGCCGGGTTGCTTCACAACAAAGTGCATGCTGGGAGGTGGCGTTTGAGTGTTCGCTTTGAACAATTAGAGGTAGTTTGCGGCCATCTTGTGCCGTCGCCGGCAGACGAGCACAATGGGACGCGGCGCGGTAAGCCGGCGAGTCGTTTCATGGGAAAGAGCGGCTGAAAATGGCGCTCCGGAAGGCGCCCTCACTCAGTCTCTTTACAAGCGCCTCTTTTATTTTCCCTCTTTCGAACTCTATCAATTTTCCCAGCACATTCTCTCCCCTGGTTTGTGGTTTGTCTGCCACCCCTCCTCCATCGCTACCCGCTTGCTGTGTTCTTTATAAAGTCTTTCTCTTTCAACATCACACCCATAACCCCTCTTACACCCCCAACGCACCCTCGCACGCACTCCGGCTCTCCTACATTCAATTCCCTGTCTTCCTTTCTTTCTTTCTGTCTTTCTCTGCCTACTATGGTCAGGTCTCATGGGGAAAGACAGTTGGCAGGAAGCAGGCTTGCTGCCATAGCAACAGGATCACTCCCTCTCCCACAGGTCTCCTTAGCAACCGGTAGCTTGGCATTGTTGTAATGAGCGGACCCTATGTGCCAGGCTAACAGAGCACGAGTGTGTGTATGTGTGTGTGTGTGTGTGTGCATGTATGTAACCGAGCGCATATTTATGTGCTATGTCTTATTGTGAAAAAGGGCCGCTTTGTGTATTCAGTTCATATAAGTGTCTTTTGTCCTTTTTCATCAACTTGAATATTAAAGGATGCATCTTAAACGCATTAATGTAGCAGGTTTTTAATTAACAATCATGTGACCAGGTGCTTCCCAGTCTGTTTGGGGTTTGATTAAAGCGATCAGCTCATTCCACGCCCTGCAACCGAAATAATCGATGCGTGACTTAATTAATGATTTACTAATTAATTGTGCAT
The DNA here is from genome assembly GCA_039654775.1 of Spinibarbus caldwelli. NCBI lineage: Eukaryota > Metazoa > Chordata > Actinopteri > Cypriniformes > Cyprinidae > Spinibarbus > Spinibarbus caldwelli. Next base: position 30,667,142 of record CM077244.1, read on the forward strand.
GCTCTGCCTAGAACAGAGGATGACTTTGTGCTCGATGATAAAGTCAGTCATAGTTGCGCACGCTCGTGTTTTTGCTCGCGGAGAGAGCGGCGGCACAAAAGACTGAAGAAATGCTGCTTGGTTGTTGTGAATCAGTAGCTTGCATTTTGTCAATACATTTATTCACTATTATTTACCTTTGCAGTCACAAGACAAATGAATTAGGTAGTTCTACAAAGGTAGTTCTATTAATTGTGCATCAAGACCCACACTGCAAAAAATCATTTTCTTAATCGGTCACATTTTATTTTAAGGTCCAGTTCTCGCTATTAACAAACCATTAACTACTACTTTTGCCTCCATAAAGTCCTGATTTGCTGCTTATTAATATTTAGTAAGGTAATTGTTAAGTTTAGGTATGGGGTAGCATTAGGGATGTAGAATATGGTTATGCAGAATATGTGCTTTATAAGTACTAATAAATAGCCAATATGTTAATAATATGCATGCTAATAAGCAACTAGTTAATTGTGAGAACTGGTCCCTTTATTAAAGTGTTAACTATTAATCTGTATTTTAATCTTATTGTTTCAGTAAACACATTCAAACTTCAAATTCAAAATTCAAAATTCAAATCTTAAAATAAGATAAATGATAACACTTTATTTATCACTATAAACCAGCATGCATATTACTTGCATATTGGCTGTTTATTAGTACTTATAAAACAGATACTAATACCTTATTCCACATGACCATATTATAAATCCCTTAACCCTACCTAAATTTAACAACTACCTTACGAACTATTAATAAGCAGCAAATCAGGAGATTACTGAGGCAAAGTCATACTTAATAATGAGAATCGGGCCTTAAAATAAAATGTGACCAGATAAATTTATTTATAATTCAGATTATGTATTTTTCATTCTTTATTATATTTTAAGTATCAGATATATTTGATTATATTTGTACTTAACACAAGAAGAAAAACATTGCCAGTGGGGTAAGCAAAATAAGTCTTCATATCTTATGCAATTTTGCTTCTCATGTGAATTTATCTTGCTTCAAGGCTGTTCAGATCCTTTTTATGGAAAACAAGAAATTAATATATATATATATATATATATATATATATATATATATATATATTTATTTAAAACCACATACAATTATTCAGTATTATTTTATGTTGTTTTATCACTGCAAAGTTTATGTCACAACAAGAGGTGTGCATCTGTGCACAGGACCCAGGTGTAAGACAGTTCCTCTGAGTCTGTGTGATCTCCCACAGGTGTCTGTTCTCTCCACCTGTTGTGTGAAAGCTTAGCTAGGGATCGTCATGGTTTCAGGCTGACGCTGCTCTTAGTGCTGCCCCAGTCTGGGCTGCGTGCCATGCGACGACCGGGCAAACGTATGCCAGGGGGCGGCTGTGCTACACCGTGCCCTGCTCCGCGATGGCAAAGAGCTGGCTTTCATGCCCCGAAGGTCTGGTCAGCTCTGGCATGCAGGGCGGATTTTCCGATCCCCTGCACAGCTCTCAGATGCTCCTTAATCTGCCTGCTCTATTTTTAAACCTTCCTCCCCTTTTTTTGCTCTATCCGTCCATCCTTCACTTCCTCCCACTCTCCCTCCCTCCCTCAGGCTCTCCCCGTTCCCAGGGAACTTGGCCCGGCTCGCCCAGCAGCTCCAATTAGAGATCGGTCCAAGGGGATGGAGCGCACTAGCTGGCTGCTCCCACCTACAGGCCCCCAGGGGCCCCGGCTTCTTTTCCGTGCCCAGTCTACCTCTCTCAGGTTAGGCTAGAGCTCCAGACGCGGCCCCTCCCTTCCGTCCCGGTCCCTCTGGTGGGTGGGCATTCCACAGGGAAGCGAGCAGAGAGAGAGGCCTTCTGTCGCCAAAGCGTTGGCTGTAATGATGCTCTGTTTTCAGGATACGAATGCTGGGCTTCTATTGTTAACAATGTCTAATTTAGTTAATTTGTCGATTTGAAGACAAAACATTAAAGGTTCAGCCAAAAATGAAAATTCTGCTGTTTACTCACCCTTATGTCATCCTAAACTCAAATGCTCTTATTTATTTATTTTTGCTGGACCACCAAAGGAGAATTTTCAAGGTGTCTCAACGTTGTATGGAAAACAGTGATGGAAAATCTCCACTGCAGCTTTCAAATGGCATTTTCCATATTCAAACAGCTGCATCATGTTCAGTTGTAACATACAACAACCGGTGGGGTTTTGGGAGTAATGATGTCAGTGTGGCAGGTCAATTTAAGTTGAAGATTATGGACAACGATGAATAACGACTTAAATTTTGTTCTGTTCCTCACACAAATCTATTGTGTGATGTAAGAAGACTGCCTTGAAAAAGTGCCTTGGAACTCGCAACGTCTTTCAGTGTGTTGACGTAATTTCCACTGAAACAGGAAGTTAGCCAATAGAGTTTTGTTTGCATTGCAGCATTTGACAGAGTGTGACAGCCACTTAGACTTCCCTTGAGATTTGGTACAACAGTCATAATTTCAGTAATACAGTTTGAAAAACGTAATATATGCTGGTGCATGGCACCGGTGTTATATCTTATCCTTATCATTGCTGATTATAGTGCTGAAAATGTCTAACCATTTGCAGTGTTTAATCTCCTCCAACATTCAGGTGGGTTTGATATGTTTTGTGGTCCGTGCCGACTCATGCACATGATCCGCTCTGCGATATTGTGTCTCTGGACCGGAGCACACTGTGTGCACTACGGCAGTTCAGGTGACACTGACATGAAACCAGACTTTATTCACCCCAATGGAAAGCATTTTTAAACTCTCTAAATCACTCCCTATCCCCTATGTAGTGCAATATGTGCCCTTCCCCATAAATAATATAATTAAATGTGCAAACAAATTTTAAGGTGCAGCTTTAGTGTATTTTATAGTATAAGGGGAAGGACGCTTTAGATTCTAGAGAGCATTTGATTGGTTAGAAAATCTGAAGCTGAGTGCAGACTGATGTCATGAAAATCGTTGATTCATATTGGCAGAAGAGAAAGACTGTACATTTTGAATGCTTATATCTTCTAAATTTGAATTTTGTCAATGTTTTGGAGCACACTAGCTTACACTAGGTATCATACACTCGTCAACGTTGTAAATAGTTACAGAAGAAAAACAGGGCATACACTAAACGACTGAGGATCACACACTACCACACTTTCAGGTCGTTCCAGTCACGACAAACTCATGCAGAAACACATGCACATTGTTGTAAGGAGACACACGACAAATGAAAATAACACACGTTATAAAATCAGCTCAAAATAGCAAACATGTTTCATATCCTCTGACTAGATGGAATCAAAGTCTGAAGCTAAATAATGTGTCCATCGTACACCTTCTGATTTTCTATGAAACCCGTCAACTCAAATTTGCAGACAACTTGTCCAGACTGTAAGTAGGGACAAAATCTGGGTAAATGTTGTGTAGTGTATTCCAGCCTTTAGTCGTATGGTGTATTGTAACAGACGTGGTTCAAACAACATGGGTGCCTAATAAAGACTCAACTTGGAGTCAACTTAGAGAACAACATGTTTTACTGAATGAATGAATACATAAAACATATTCTGTATTAACAAGAAATAACGCTGTTAGCAAACATCCGTTAGCATCATTATCATGTATTAGGACTGTTCGATCCTATAATTTCATATCGCTCCATCCGTCACATTGCCCACACCACTCTCTGCTCTCCACCGTTCGCATTAATCGCCTGTGAGTTCTTTCTTTTTCCCCAAACAGCCGAGCACCGCCCGTGACATCACTCACAGGAAGTGCATCTTTAGCGTTGGCTAATTTCCATCGATTGCCTCCAGACAGGCTTAGCAGACGCGCCCTGTTCGCACACAGAACTCTCATTTTAAGTCTCCTCGCCTGCAGGAGTCCTCTCTCGCTCTCTCCCTCTCGCACAATGAACGCAGTCAGCGCTTTTATCTCCTACCCCACTTGTGCTTATTATCAAATAAATGCGAGGCAGAGAGATACCCATTGACAGTAGCATGCATAATGACTGCTGGCTGTGTGAAATGGATTAATAAATAATGGGTGAACGCGGCTGAAAACAGCTTTTCCAGTCCTGTGAGCGCGCGAGAATGCTCGACAGAACAATTCCCCAACACACGAGCCGTGCGTTCCGGACCGCGTCGAATGGAACACTGGGCAGAATGTAAAACAGAACGCTGCCTGGAATACTCGGAGGAGTCTGCTCAGTAAATTAGAACGCTCTTTAAAATGAGAAACAGATCGCTTGGCAAATGCTACCCGGAATAGTTCGCTAAAACTTCCAGGTAGACAGCGTCTTAAACGCTGTCTTTTATTTCTACTGAAGTGTGACTGTAGCTATGACCTTTTGTGCTGCTCAGAAACTGGATGAAATCTAAGGCACTTTACGTGACCTTGCGTGAAAAATGAGCCGTGATCCTTCCAAATCCTCAAAGTTGATCCAAGGGCTCTAATCCAAGGCCTACATCAATGAATAGTGGACTGAAACACTATATCATAGCATCATTTGATTAAAGCTCCTTTCTGGATTCACTTTGAATGGATCATATTCTGGGTATTCATCAATAGGTGCTTTTGGGAAAAGATTATCTGACTAGGGAGCTAATCAGGTCACAGGTCACATCTGTCTTTTTCAGATTTGTTTGATACTGTGACATCTTTGTACACCCTTTCAATATATTTGACTCTCTGGATACAATCGCAAATTGTCCCTGATTTCAAAACAAACCACTGTGGTAATGTAAGTGTCGAAACCCTTGCTTTCTCGCTGTATGATATTTTGCTTTTGGTGTGTCAGGGCAATTGTTAAGGCAGAACTTTCCATGTAAAAGCAGCCCTTTTTATGGCTTGTCGTGGGCAGATGTGCCTAACACATAAACAAGAGGCGGAGGCGACCAATGGCGCCAGGCGGTCAAATACATAGGTAATGATCTCGGTTCATAAACCTCAATTTGACAAAATTTACCAAGCTACATACTATCATAAATTATAAAAGATGGTAAAATCATGAGCAGTGTCATTTAGTTGCTCCATTCCACAAAAAGGGTACATGACTTGGAAGTATAAAAATTTAGCCAGTTGTTTTATTATTTTCTGTTATAGAAAGTGCCAGAACGACCACAGCATTGGAAGTAACAAGGTTCGAACTTAGCCTGGTAGTAGTTGGTATGTAGTTATTACAGTTTTTTACAATCATTTGTGCACTAATAACAGAACCTTCATGTCATTTTTCAAAACTCTAGACACAAAATTCAAAACAGTCATTATTTGTAACACAGGCTGTCCAGTGTTCAAAACTTTGCATATTGCGTTCATATCTTTAAAGAAGCCTTGTATTTGCAGAAGCATTGGTTCAAAATACTAATTTATAATGAAATATCATAGGAACATTACTTTAGATCACACACACACAAGATACTCATAGTTTCAATGTGTAGTTGTTAGTACAATCATTAAATATAGTTGTTCAAAACACATGTTGCAGCTTTCATTATGGTTCTACACATTCATACATCATTGTAATAGACTAGAGAGAAAAGTACAGACACTGGAATCATTAAACAAAATTTGAAAATGATTGATGAAATAATCAACTCGCAACAGGTTTTTCAAAAAAAAAAAAAAAAAAAAAAACTTTAGATAAGAAAAAAAAAAGAGGTAAAACTACATTAGGCCTACAGTGAAATGTCACATGGAGTGTGCCTCACTGCACTTCTGTGTTTTTATCAACCCTGTCTTGTGGATTTGGCCACAGGTTCTCATCCACATCATAATGGATATTTTCATTAGCTAAAGATCTTGGAAAAAAAATCTTCTGGTATGGCAAATACAGGCCTGACATTGGTCTCCTGTGATGTCATTGCACACATCATCTATGAGAAGAGGGACTTGTTTGTGAGGTCTATTGTGAACTTTCCACCTCCATGTGGAGAAAAACTCTTCAGTCGGGTTACAGTAAGGAAAGGAGAGTATGGGGGTAAATACAAGGTGATAAACTGTGGATGATCCTGAAACCATGATTGCTCTCAGTGCTGTCACTAGGAATTCTGTGTCCATTGCACTGATTTTGCTATGGGGCCCCTCAAAATCACATTCAGTGGGGGGTGATCGGGCCCCACAGAGAACATCGTTCTGGGTCGCTCTCAACCGCTGGGCTCTCAAACTCTCCTCCATCTCTTGGCCTGCCTCATTCAAAAATATGAATGGTTTTCATCAGCTTCCAGCTCGATCACTCTAAAAAGGCATTTACTGTAGGAAAAACAAACACTGATAACAATGATATAGAATTTTGGGGATTTTTTTTCTCTCCCAACAACAGGATCTTGAAACTGATCATACCTGAACATACTCAGTGCTCAGTTGCTTCACTTTTGTAATGTTCAAAATTTTCCATAAAACTATGCTTCAAGAGTAATGCAACAGTTACATAGCATTTTGAGCAGTTGTAGCAATTGATAGTTAGATCATTATAATGAAATGAATAGACACTCAGTTCAGATGTAATCCGTGAGTTGCATTTTGAAATAGAAATACTTTGATGTTAAGTTGTGTTTTTTTGAACCAGTGATTTTAGTTAAATGAACAAAAGATCTTTGGCTCATGTGTATTGCATCCAAGCATTTGGAAAAAGTGTTAAGTGTTTTTCAAAATGTGCATTTTGATCTTCAGTTGTGAATTATGTGTCTAGAGTTTTGAAAAATGACATGAAGGTTCGGTTATTAGTGCAAAAATGATTGTAAAACCCTGTAATGAATCAATGGTGGAATGTGCCATTTCTTTAAGGAAGCATGGTTACCCTGAATCTAATTTGCAGTCTATTTAGTTATGCAATGCAACTCTCCTAATTTTCCATCAATGTTGATTATTACGCCCGTCATCGCTCTTCCTCTACACACCTCCTGCCTGGCCAACATATGATCCCTTCAATCCCTCTTACTCTGTTGTGTTCCAGGGGTTATAGTCAGCTAAGGGGCCGCCAGATTTAACCAGGATTAGCCCTAGATTTCTCTGGATTATGCAGGCTGGAGTGGGATTAAACCTGATTGCCAGATTTTTTCCGGTTTGCCGGGCATATTTGAAAGTGTCTGTATATCAGGTTAGAGTGAGTGTGTGTATGTGTTTAAGCGTTTTCTCCATTGAGCACACTGTTTCTGTTAGGAATCTCAGCCTTAATGTGTGTGTTTGACTAGCAGGGTGTTTAAAATGCTTGTGATTAAAATGCTAACTGATGTCAATTTTGGCCACTAGTAGATGTTACTCAACTGTATCCAGTATCCAGTTGTATCAGAGTCACAGACTGCATTTTTCCCATTGGTAGTCGTTGCACTTTGTTGCATCTGCAACATATTGTTGCTTACTTTATATTGCCAACTAGCTTTGACAGTGAATCTGAAATTTGTCATTGTCAGAACGTAAATCAAGAAGTTGTAATGTTTAAACGCCAAGTGCCTGATCACTCTACATCTCATCCTTGCAGAAGGCAAAAATCCTTTACTAATAATAATAAAATTGGGATTGGCAAAAAATGTCTTTATCAGAATACACCAATAATGCTGACCAAATAACTGTGTTGTTACTGTCGACACTAATCAGTTAATATTCTTATACCTCATATTTCATGGAGAGGTCATCATTACTGCAGCATTACACTGGGACTTTATGTAAGCTTTGATAAGAGAGTGTCAGTTAGTAGTTGCAGATCTAACCAGAGAGAGCCAAAGCAGGTCACAAGCAGACAGCTACATGGCTGGCCAGCGAATGACTCAAGAGGCAGAAGAGCTTGAAGGTGTGTGGGTCAAATTCCGAACCACAGACCTGCTATTTATAACACTCACCACAGGCCACACCATCACAGCAATTGTGACTTCATGAATAATCTGCTTTCATCAAACACCCAGCGCTCTACCTCTTCCCCCGTCTTAATGGAGACACTAAGGGCAAAGAGCGGATCTTTCAGCGACTAAATGACGACTCGTGGCCTTTCAAGTCTGAGAGTTGTCATGTTTTAAAAATGCAAGCTTTCTACAACAAGCTCATGTGTAGACGGCTGTTTGGTGAGCTGATCCGCGGAGTGGCGGGGTGCTGGTAGCTACTGTGAAGTCATGCAGCCTATAGTTGACTTGCTAATCACTGTTCCTCTGAGACAGCTCAAGCGACGGTGTGACTGCCGATGATTGAAGCTCTCTAGCGAGTTTGGCGAGTCGTCTGACTGTCAGAGATGAAAGGATGTTTGCAGTTTACCTGCAGCATCAAACGACATCTGCCTCTCTCTTCCCCCCGCTTCTCGCACGTAGCTCCTCTCTTCCCGTTTCCACAGTAGTCATGGTTACCCCCGCAACAGAGCGCGCTTGCCGGAGCTGTCAGGGCGTCGCGCTCAGATCACCTCGCGCAGGTCGTTTCGGCACGCAGTTCCCACTCGTGACACCGCGCTTCAATTTGGCTTTGATTAAGTCAGCCCAGGAAGCATCTGGCTCTTTCACCAGCACGGGGGCTCGTGTAATTTGGCAGAATAACCGAAGGAGAATAAAACCCCCTACCTGGGGGGTGAGGGGACGTAAATACATCTTGCTTATCCAATTTCTCACCGCTCTGAATGGGAGCGGCGCAAAATGCAGCAAATCTACCACCGGTGTTGGGAGAAGAATTAGCCCCTCAGGTGTGAGGTGACACTGAAACAGCACGCTCTCCGAGATTAGTCTGCTTTACAGTCGATATCCAGCTGTAGTGTAAATTTTGCCAAGGTAATTGGCTCTTTTCAGTGACTGATATCTGACCACTCGTGTGAGCGGTAATGGTTCTCAGAATCGCTACGGAAAACAAGAGGCTGCTTTCCGTAAGGGGGTGTGTTGGGGGATTATGGAGTATAGATGGGCTGATAGACGCACTTGAAGCGTAATTGCATTGTGGATGATTGAGGGACAGGAAGTAGATTTGTTTTGTCTTATTTGCATTTTTTTTCTTCAGTCAGAGCAGGTGAATGAAATTAGTAGTGTGATTTGTGGCGGGATGGAAGGCGAGCGAAAAGAGAGTGATAAACAGATGCGGGAGACAGGGAAAGAGATGAATGAGTGTGAGAACGAGGGAATCTGAGTGAAGGAGGGTGTGAAGAGGCTATGCAGCTTTGAGAGAGACGATGTGTGTTTGTAGGGAGTGGAGCTTGCACTACATTATTGTTGCTATGTACACGTCAACACATTAAACGCATTGTTGGTAATGTTGAAAATTTGACGGACAGATGATAAAAAGAAACAGAGAGGCAAACAGAAATCAGTTAAGATGAGCAGTTGAAACTCTGACTGTGTACCAGCCCAAGAAGGGAGAACTAGGAACATTGTCCCGGGCCCTGGGATGAGGGCCCTCTATGATTATAACCTTCGCGTCTGTGGGAGAGGGGACCAAACATAACTATCTTGTCCCGCGTCCCCTGGATTTTAGGCACGGCCATGGTATGCGCACCAGCATACTGTGACAAGAGCATGCAACAGGAGAAGCAGATTGAGGGATTTGGCCCTTTTGCTTTGTTCAGGGATGGTTAGGAACAAACTGTTCTAGTCTGTTTTGTGCTTCGATGCTGTGCTGTCTCAGAGTAGTCGGCCTCATTCTTTTTGTTTGTATTTCTTTCTTACGATGACTTGTAGTCATTCTCTAGCTAATAAGAAAAAAAAAAAAACCCAGCTGTTTTCAAATTAATCCTTTTCAACCTCAGTAGACACTAATCAATATAATTTTTTTTTTAATTGCAACTGATTTTTATAATATGTGACCCTGGACCAAAAAAACAGTCATAAGTAGCACAGATATATTTGTAGCAATAACCAACAATACATTGAATGGGTCAAAACTATCGATTTTTTTTTAAAACCAAAAATCATTAGGATATTAAGTAAAGATCATGTTCCATGAAGATATTTTGTAAATTTCCTACATTAAATATATCACAACGTAATTGCCGATTAGTATTATACATTGCTAAGAACTTCATTTAGATAACTTTAGGTGATTTTCTCAATATTTAGATTTTTTTTTGCACCCTCAGATTCCAGATTTTCAAATAGTTGTATCTTGGCCAAATATTGTCCTATCCTAACAAACCATACATCAATAGAAAGCTCATTTATTTGATTTAAGCATTTAATTAGCTTTCAGATGATAAATAAATCTCAATTTAAAAAAAATAGACCCTTATGACTGGTTTTGTGGTCTAGGGTCACATTTATAAAATTAGTCAATGCATAGTCTTGTTGGTTTGAATTATTTCTGGATTGTACGTATGGAGGTAATGAATAAATACTTTACTTCAGTGTAAAGTTTCTCAATAGCATGTTTACTGATGTTATAAGATATGCAAGACCTTGCTATAGTGTGAAATATAGAGTTCATTGTTAGACAAATTAAAGACATGTAATTTAATTAAAATCATATTTATTGAATCTGGAAAACATATTAATATTTACATTTACATTTGCATTTACATTTAGTAATTTAGCAGACGCTTTTATCCAAAGCGACTCACAAAAGAGGACAATAGAAGCAAAACCAACAAAAGAGCAACAACATGCAAGTGCTATGACAAGTCTCGGTTAGCCTAACGCAGTACACGTAGCAAGTTTTTTTTAATTTTTTTTAAGAAAACAAGTAGATAGAATAATATATATATATATATATATATAAGTTAGTGTTAGTTTTTCAAGAAAAGCTAGCAGTTAGAGAATAAATATGCAATTGATAGAGGGTCAAGTGTGTGTGTGTTTTTTTTTTTAATAAAAAGAAGACAGACAGATAAAATAGAATTAGAATAGATAGTACTAGAGTTAGAGGGTCAAATAAAGATGGAAGAGATGTGTTTTTAGCTGTTTCTTGAAGATAGCTAAGGATTCAGCTGCTCGGATTGAGTTGGGCAGGTCATTCCACCAGATGGGAACAGTGAATGAAAAGTCTGTGAAAGTGATTTTGTGCCTTTTTGGGATGGCACAATAATGCGTCATTCACTTGCAGAATACAAACTTCTAGAGGGCACATAGGTCTAAAGAACTGAATTTAGGTAAAGGGGTGCAGAGCTAGAGGTGGTTTTGTAGGCAAACATTAATGCCTTGAATTTTATGCGAGCAGCTGTTGGTAGCCAGTGCAAATTGATGAACAGAGGTGTGATGTGCATTCTTTTCAGCTCTTTAAAAATATATCTTGCAGCGGCATTTTGGATTAATTGTAGAGGTTTGATGAAATTGGCTGGAAGACCTGCCAAGAGAGCATTGCAATAGTCAAGTCTGGACAGAACAAGAGCTTGAACAAGGAGTTGTGTTGCATGTTGAAGGATGCAACATGCATCTTCAATGTTCAACGCATGTTGCGTGTTCAAGGCAAACCTTGAAGGATCTATCTGAGAGGTAAGACTCAAACCACTGGAGTGCGGTTCCTGAGATGCCCTTTCTCAATAGGGTTGACAGGAGGATCTGGTGGTTGACTGTATCAAAAGCAGCGGACAGATCCAGCAAGATAAGTAATGAAGACTTGGAAGCCACTCTTGCCAGTCTTAGAGCTTCAACAACTGAGAGCAAGGTCGAAGTTTCGGTTGAATGTCCACTTCTGAAGCCAGATTGGTTGCTATCCAGGAGGTTGTTCTGTGTGAGAAAGGCAGAGACTTGGTTGAACACAACTCGTTCAAGTGTTTTTGCAATGAAAGGTAGAGGGAAACCGGTCTATAGTTCCCTAAAAGAGTTGGGTTAAGAGTGGGTTTCTTAAGAAGTGGGGCTATACGAGCCTGTTTAAAAGCTGAGGGAAAAACTCCAGTGTGAAGGGATGTGTTAACTATGTGAGTGAGTGCAGGTACAACTGCAGGAGAAATGACTTGAAGGAGATGAGATGGAATAGGATCAAGCGGACAAGTAGTAGGATGACTGGAAAGGATGAGTTTAAAGACTTCTGCCTCAGAGAGTGGAGAGAAGGATGTGAACGAGTGTATGTTTGCTGGTAAGATGTGTTTGACAGTTTGAGGTGTGGAGAATTGTGCAGTGAGGTTTGTAATTTTATTAATGAAGAATGTGGCAAAGTCGTCAGCTGTTAGAGTTGATGAAGGAGGGGGAGGAGGAGGGACAAAGGAAGGAGGAAAATGTTTTAAAGAGCATGCGATAGTTAGGCGTATTGTTAATTTTGTCGTGATGGTATGTCCTTTTAGCAGTGGAGACATTAGAAGAGAATTCAGAGAGGAGTGATCGATATAAATTTAGGTCAGCAGGATTTTGTGATTTGCGCCATACCCTTTCTGCAGCCCTGAGCTTAGAACGATGTTTGCGGAGAAAATAAGGGGCAGAAAGTATCTAAACAAGACGTCAGAGTGGAACAGAAAGTATCAGTAGCACTGTGAGCAAGAGATGATAACTGTTTAGGGGAAGAAGCGAAGATCAAACCATAGCAGATTGCCGGGAGGGTGAGAGTGAGCGTAAGTTATGTCAAAAAGTGACATGTGGAGGGGTATGTGTTGTGTCAGGAATCATGTTGAGGTTAAGAGTGAGGAGGAAGTGTTCTGAGGTGTGCAGTGGAGTAACCAGCACATGATTAGAATGATAATATGAAATAACTAAGGTTCTGTGAGTTCTGTGTGGTAGTATACACAATAGCTACTGTATGTGAACAGGTGTTTCATGTCATACTTGCTATAGTGCACAGCTGGAAAAATGTATTGACCAATTCACATCCAAGACTATAACTATCATTAACATTCTTGACTCCATTGTTGTTGTACACCAAAGAAAGAGATTTCTCTTCTGGATCTGTACCACTGAATCCTTTTCTGTCTCTCTCTCTCTCTCTCTCTGGTTTCCTTTGTCTGGTGCTCCTCCAGGATCGCTAGTGTGCCAAAATCACGCCTCATTTTTGCTTTCTCGTCTCACTCTCTGGCTTTCCCTCATATTTCCCCAAGACTGCAATCGATAGAGGCATCTGTGATCAGGTTGCCACGTGTGATTCATTTGGGTAACCTTGACTACGGTTTGATGTGCGTGTGGACTTGGCTTGGCTAGCTGCAGCGTGAGTCAGAGAAAGCGTGTGCCAAGCAGGAGCTGGTCTGCTTACAGTATTGATTTGCCTGAGCAGCCAAGAGGGGTTTCACCTCTTCCTACAATGAGTGCCCCGAGCTGCTTTAGAGTTTTTATAGGAACTTGCATAATTCTTGTAAAATTAGCACCCTCAATGGTTTTATTTTGAATATCTGTTGATTTGAATCACACTTGCTTGATACACAATACTTCTAAAAACACCTTTTTGAATATTTGTATACCACTGAAAATTAATCCTTGTAATATACCATAGTTCAGGTGTCTTCGGGGGGGGCGTCCATCAATTACTGTCTGAAAAAAAAAGTAAAACAATGATAGTGTACAATTGTGTATTTCATCAATGATTATTTGGTTACTGTACTGTATTTGTCGTAATAAAATACTTAAATATATTAATATGGTTTTTAAAGTATATTATTATAGGTCAGGCTTAATGTAACACTCAGTTTTATGAATATGTAATAGGAGTCCTTGCCCAGTCTCTCTCATCCATCAGGGGCCCTTGGCGTGAAAAAGGGTGTTTAAATATCTTACTTTTCTACCAAAGATTAAGACACACAATGTTAGTAAACCTCAATTCAAAATCACTAATGCTTCTATCTTGTTTCTTCTTGTTTTCTCCTTCCCACAGAACTCCATCAGACACAACCTCTCCCTACATACCCGCTTCATTCGTGTTCAAAATGAGGGAACAGGAAAAAGTTCCTGGTGGATGCTTAACCCAGAGGGCGGAAAGATGGGCAAAGGGCCCCGAAGACGAGCTGTATCCATGGACAATGGCACTAAATACCTGAAGAGCAGAGGCCGAGTCACCCGGAAGAGAGCAGGAGCTGTGGGAATGGGCCGAGAGCTTGGAGGACCTGGAATACAGGGATCACCAGAACATGGAAGCCCAGCTGGAAAGGGAGTAATGGGAGTTGGGGGTGAAGAGTTTGATGCTTGGACAGACCTCCACTCCAGAACAAGCTCCTCTGCTTCAACGTTAAGTGGATGTTTGTCTCCAATTCTGGCTGAGACAGAACCTGATGAACCAGAGGAAGGAGGACTTTCCTGCTCAGCCTCCCCAAGACTCTACCCTAGCCCCACCAGCACAAGATCTCCAGCCCTGGGAACAGGGGGACACTGTCCATCTGTCGAGCTCCCGCACCTAGCTGATCTAACTGGAGCCATCAGCTTGGAAGAGGGCTACTCCCAGCCTCTACCACTTAAGCGCAATGGCTATCACTATGGTCCTGGACCCAAAGGAGAGACATCCTACTGTGGAACAGTCTATGGCCAACCATCCATGGGCATGCTTAGGCATCATACACCTATGCAGACAATTCAGGAAAACAAGCCTACCAGCTTCCAGCGTGCTCTTAGGGCATACTCGGAGAACAATGCGCTTGAAAGTCTGCTTGCTGGAGGGCCACAATACTGTGGTAAGGACATGGTTGTGGGGCAAGGAGCAGCATCCCATTCCCTTATGTCACAATCTAACAGCGCCCTGCACTCTCACGGCCACAATCAGAGCCAGAATCACAATCATAACGCAGAGCATGGCCACAATCGCAGTTCCAGTCAGAGTCTTCACAATGGCCATGGAGTAACCCACGAGCAAAACCCAAGCCATCATCACAATCCCAATCAAGCTCATAACAAGCATCACCCAATTCTTGACTACAATCATCACAAACACCACCGTGGCCACGACTACGTTCAATCTCATGACCACAAACTCAATGCTAGTCCCAATCCTAACCACATGCACAATCACCTGCAACACAACAACTCCAGACAACCAGACCTTTCTCCCAGGGTGAACAACGACATGTTGCAACCCTACAACCACAAATCACCCAGCCTTTATGGCTCACGTGCTCACCTCCCTTCTACTGCCCTGCCTCCTAACCCTGCCAGTGTCTTGGACGTACCCCAAGACCCTTGTCGCCTGGCTTCAGCCCCCCACCCTCGCCATCAGTCCTACCCAGGTTCCCACCTCCACCAGGGCATGACAGAACCCTGGCAGGGGTATTACCACCACACATCACAGAATCCTAATTATCATGGCAACCACCAAGCTAACCATCACCAGGATCCTCACAACCGGTTGCAGTCTGAGCTGGAAATGGATGTGCACCAGAGCAGTCTGGATTGCGACGTGGAATCCATCCTCCTGAACGACTTCATGGACTCAACAGAGGGAATGGACTTTAACTTTGACGGGTCGCTATCACAGGGTGTTGGCATGGGAATGGGTTTGGGAATGGGAATGGGAATGGGGGTTTTTGCAGGACCTCAGCAATCACACAACAGCCAGAGTTGGGTGCCTGGGTGAACCGTGGGGGCATTGAGGACCTACATATAGGCAAGCGTTCAACCATACAGCCTTCTGAAGGGCAGCTGGTCAAGTTGTGAACTCACATGAATGAATTGACCAAGATTCCCTTTTGCTGATGTCAGATTCTGGACTCATGATTATCCCTCGCCCCATCCCCTTAAAATCCCCCCACCCCTCCTTCTATTCCATTTTCCCTGCTGTGGAATAATGTCATAGCGCCCTAACAGTCCTTTCTGTGGTTCACGTCCTTCAGTTTGTGCTCAATTCATCACCTCCATGTCTTTCTGGGCAAAAGCTCTGAAGCACTTTACATCGCCATCCATTCCGATGCTGTAACGACCACCCCGCGACCTGGGAGGAATCACATTGTCCGCTGGCCTGGGTTTAATGTATGCAAACGACTTTGTTATCCTTCCTGAACAAAAAAAGTAAATAAATAATTAAGCGTTGGTGTTGTTTTACTAAACATGAGTACAGGATTGAGCAGTTGCTATAGCTGTCTGAGTGTCTGTGCTGTCATTTTTGTATCCGTCAGTGTGTGCGGGTGTGTGAGTGTTTGAGTGTGGAGCTGCTTTTCTTTTTGGTAAATGTACGCACCTCCTCTCAAGTAGGTCTATTGGATGTCCCTTTATTGTGGGCCAGGACAGTCATCCATCAGACACACTCTATTGATATTCAGCATATCCTTTTTAATCTCCAAAGTAATGCACCAGCTATGCATCACTGTTGCAAATAGAATGTGATGCTCGGAGAGCGCAGGGCTGTTTTTCCCCCGGACACACAACAGCTTAATGTGTTTTGGCGAAAGTGATGATTAAAGTCACTCTGCAGTAGGGGGGGGGGGGGGGGGGGGGGGGGGGGGGGGGGGCTGTTAGAAGGAGGTAGGGAGGGCAGAGATAGAGAGATAGAGGGGGAAAAGGAGAAATGCAAATATTATCACTATGCCCCCTTCCTCTCCATTCTGTGAATTTATAAAGCTTTCCCTGTAATGAAATAAGGAACGATTCAACACTACCGCACATCCTGTGCAGGGCTCTTTCCTGGTTAACCTCAGCCTAGCTACTCTGTGCCAGCCTTCCTCTGACTTCGGCCAGTGCACTGGCTTTATTTTGGCTACATTAGCATTCTTTATCCTTTTGCCTATGCAGCGTTACCCTAGGTAATCAATGAAGATTGATCAAATTTGAAGTTGTCAACCATTATGAACTGTGTGTTAATGTAATACAGATCTGTAATTTGGAAAATTAATGAGTTAAAGCTTGACTAAGCTGACTAGCTAGTTGATGGTAGTGCTACCTCAAGGTTGCAAAATGAAAGGTGTCATCTCATATCTGGTTTTACAGAATTCCACCATCTTCCAGAGCTTTTGTGTCCTACACTAGTGAACTGCATGCTGATTAATTCAGTCAGCAAGCAAGAAATGGGTGCTATCTTCTCTGTGCAGACTTCACCTATCATGTTGCCCTTATCCAGTGATCTCCCAGACTCAAGTAATTAAGTGCAAGTGTATATTTTCTCATTCTGGATGCAACATAACACCAAGGATTCAAATAGAAAGACTCCTCTAATTATGACATGGTTTGGAAGCATACAGTATGGGGCACGTTTATGCACACATCATAGAAACCAGTTGTCTTAAGTTATTATGGTCACTAGATAGGGGTGGACGAAGTAATGGAAACACCACATGGAAAAGGAGCTTCACTTTGAAGCAATTAAATCGCCATTAGATGACTGTAAGTACAAAGGAGAGTTTATTAGGTTGATTGCCAATTGCAAAACATGTCAGGTGTAAAAAGGTTTGACACTTAGCACTTTGATATGAGAGGTTTCAAAGCAACGTTAGGCAACTAACAGGCTTTTAAAGCCGAATAGTTTGTATGTGAATTGCTGGTGCATCCATGTCAAAAATTGCTAAATTATTTATTTGTCAAGGGAGACGGGATCAAAAATAATGATAGTACATGCCAAACAGTAAAAATGCATTGGCAAAGACAAACTCAGTGCACTCTGACAATCAAAAACATATAAAGTACAGCATCAAAAAGCGTAGGCTATATGAATCAGTATTTATCTTACCAAGTCTTCACAAAAGGCATTTTCTAGCATCAGATAGCAAAAGCACTGTTCACTTGTGATGTCCCATAATTACAGGATTATAATGTCTCCATGCACACTGCTAAACAAATGCAAGAGTAATTTCATGGCTGCCAGGATAAAGTCACCTTCCATGGCCAATCACTAAATCAGAACATCTTTGAATTTTTATGTAATTTCTGGAACAAAAAGAGTAGATTCCACCCTCTTTATTACTAAAGAATTGGAATGGTTTGTTCCTTTAGCATTCCAACAAGAACGTGTTGTGAATGAACTCTTATTAATTCTTTGATATTTATATGCTGTTTGGTGTTTCAGGTTATTTTGTCCACTCTTTATATAATTATTTGCTTTTGTCTACCATTATTGATTTTCCATAAAGTGCATCCCCATCTCCCACACTCTTTTATTTATTATTATTTTTTTTTTAAATATATGTTGCCAGATGCTTTCTCAGAGGCTGAAATTGTCCAGAGATACATGACTTGGATGCAGCTTTTTGTTCGGCTTAAATTTTGATGAGGAAAAACGTACATGGAGAGAGAAATGGAGAGTGCGGTTTAAAAAAGATAAAGGAAGCTGACAGAGAGTGAGTTGAAAAGGACGGCACTAGGTTGCTTGAAAGAAAAAAAAAGCGCTCACAGATAGAGATGGTGTGTGTTTGTGTGCATGAGAGAGAGTCTGTCAGAGTAGCTTCCCTCAGCAGAGCTGTTTGAATCAGGCCAAATGTCAAGTGGCTCTCTACAGTGTTTCTCACACGGCCCGATCAGATAGCCATCCCTCTTTCTCACTGTCTCTCTTTCCTGCAAAGGACAATGAGCCCTGTCTTCATCCACTTTCATTCCCGTCTTTATGTTCTTTTCAAGGTGGCCAGGAATCTGTTGTTATCCAACTGTGATTTTGATTGCTGGCCTACGCCTGCTTCAGTGCTCAGCTTCATGTGTGTGTGAGCGTGTATGTGTGTGTGTATGTGTGTAGCACAGTAACGTACCTGAAATGACATGAAAATGAATTGAAATTGTGCCCTGGTATTTACTATGCCTGGCTATCAATAATATAATATACACAGTTTATATTTATTGGGTATAAAGATGGGCTTGTGGATGACAGTATGGAGCTCCTGTATCCCATTCATCTATATTACAAGATCATGATTCTATTACAGCTCATTTCTGTTACATGCTGTACAAAAATCTGTATTGAGAAAATTGTATAATATTTTTTGACAAGCAAATATCAGTTTTATTTCTTTTTTTAAATGATGTATCTGCTCATCTTGTGGCCTGTAAAATAAAACAAAAGAGATCTTGAAAAACTTGAAAGCCTGTTTCTGCCAATGTGTGTAAAGAATATATTTGATGCAAATTCAGTCGATTTGGTTCAGATAACAATGCATTTGAATGCACTTATTTCAGTATTTTGAATTATTTCTGAGTGAAACGGAATACTGACTGAGGAAAAAGAGAGGGAAGGGCTTGATTTTAACGTACATCTTTGCTTTCTGGAGCTCGCAGTAGTATGGTGGTTGAAGGGGAGTAGTTAAGAATGTACACACACACACACACACACACACATATATGTACTATAGAAAATAATTTTAGAGAATTTCAGGAGAAACATCTGAGACAAACTAAATATTAAATAAACCCCATAAATGAGAATTCAATTAAGTCTCCGGAGCTAAAAAAGCATGACCCTGAGCAATACATTTTTCCTTTGGGATGCCACAGAGGTCAATGAGAATAATTCTCATTATGCGTGTTACCATGTGTGTCATGAGAATTCACATGGTTTCAACAGGAAAGGCAGTTCTTATTAAGAATCAGCATTCCAAGACCTTGTGAGCTGCTGTTTACTGTTGCCTTGATTTGAAATGCCTTACATAGACAGCAACTCCTCACTCAAATCGCACAGTTTGACATTCCCTTACCAAAAAGTAGTATACTTCAAATGTATTTTATTAAGTATACTTAAGTAAAGTTCAAGTATATTTTAAAGTATACTTTATGTAGTAAGTATACAAACATCAGTGTACTTGTAGTATACTTGTAAATGTAATATTTCAATACTCCTTGAGACTAAACTGGCCCACTTTCTAGTATATAAAAGTGTACTTTTAAATATACTTTAAGTATAAGAGTAGTAAACTTTGAGTACACAACTAGTTTACATCAATGCTTTTAGCTTGTACTGCAACTATACTAAAAGTGAACTTAAAGGTATACTGATAGTTTAGTAAGTAAATACTTGTAGTAGCATTTTTAGTACACTTTGAAGTATAGTCTCAGTAAACTACTAGTTTAGTAGTCTTATACTGAAAGTATACTTGTATGTTTTTTTTTTTCAAGTGAACTTTACATCATACTTTAAGTATACTACTATGTCCCTATTTAGGTATTAGTTTGTATAGATTTTGTTATGTGAATATCTGAACATACAAAACATCAAAAGAAAGAACAGGGTATCTGCTTGTAAACAAAAACATTGCATTCTTTTTTTTTTTTTTTTAAACACTTGAATGTGGGTAAGTTTCATAAATAAAAAATAAACAAATAAACAACATTTTGAAGAAAAAGCTGAAAAAAGACTAAGAATTGGATTCAGAATGATAATCAAAATGTAGATGGAGTTGATCAACACCCCAAAGCTTGACAGCCATTATTACCTCTTCATTGGTCGACATTTACAACGTTGCACAGTTTTGATGCTGTTTTATGTCAGATGATCGTGTCAGATTACACATGGAAGCATCTGTTGTTTTGGTTTCTTCTTCACTTTTGTTTTTTTGGAAATTCTGTAAAGAAGATGTGTACTAGTGCCCCCTACCATATAACAATGAAAACACGGATTCTAGGAGCACAAGTAGGCTATAGCTCAAATATATTTAGACTTTGTCGAAGTATAAGTCAAGTATACTTAAATGTCATTTTAAGTATATTCCTGAGAAGTACATACAGCCCATTTCTGAGAAGTACATAAAAAGTAGACTAAAAATATACTTTCCTATTTTTAGTTTAAAAGAAGTATACTAATAGCACACTTGAATAAACTTCTTTTTCGTAAGGGTTATCATTTTGCTAAGCTAACAACGGTATTCTATAATTAGCAAAACAAATATTTTGGAAAAATATTATGCATTCAGTACTTAATATAATATACATTTATTTAGAATTTACATTGTTCACAACTCTGCCGTCACAAAATTGCGTAATTCATTCTAGCATTGCCTTCTCCACAAAGGATACATGCAATACTGCCTTAGAATTTGGCTAAAGTGAAATAATTATGCTGCCTACCTTTTTGGATAACCATCATATTGGAAGCACAATTATGATGTAGGCAGTTCACTAGGTTTTGGAACATAATGTGTATGCGCTAATGTAAAAGTGCATCATTTACTGTGCATGTGTGTGTGTGTGTGTGTGTGTGTGTGTGTGTGTGTGTGTGTGTGTGTGTGTGAGAGAGAGATAAGGCTCGTTAACACCCCTGATGCTGTTCCACAGCTGTCCTCGTCCCTATGGAAGCATTCTCACTGAGGGAATGCCGGCATCTGCAGTGCCATACTGTTCCACATCTTTCTCTGAGATTCACACACACACACACACTGCTGCTCGTCTAATTGACTCCACTCATCTCTGGCTCTGCCTCGCCTCCACAGGCGACTGTGCGTGAGCGAGAAACGGACAACTGAGTCGTGAGAGAAAAAGAGAGAAAAAAGAGAAGGAAACGGTACTGGAAACACATGCTCACTCTGAACATGACTCCTCCCCTCTTCTCTTGGGAAAACGATAACCATAAAAACAGATTACTTTAATTTAGTTTTAAAGGAATAGTTCATTCAAGAACACAAATTTTGTCATCATTTACTTACATCATTAACCTCTTGTTGTTCCAGACCTGTTTGACTTTTTTCAAGCAAAAGCTCCAAATCATTCTCCGAACACTCTCTGTCAAGCTCCAAATATATAAAACCACCATTAAAACAAAACAAAACTAGGTGTCTAGACGGCTTGTGCACTATATCCTAAGTGTTCTTAAATCATGCTATATTTATTCGTTTTTGTTGTTTTTTAAAATATGTCTATATAGTTTTTTTTTAATATTTCAGTTTTAGTTTATTATTATTATTATTATTTTTATTTTTTTATTTTTAATTAATTTATTATTATTATTATTATTATTATTATTATTATTATTATTATTATTATTATTATATTACATATAAGATCCATATAGACTATTTTAACAGTGCTTCATGATTAAAAAACAACAACAACAAAACCTTTTTTGGAGATGCTGGTCAATATGAACTCTTGTATACATTTACATTTATGCATCTAGCAGTTGCTTTTATCCAAAGCATCTTACAAAAGAGGAATAAAGCAATTAATCAAAGAGCCAACAATCTTTGTAGCAGGGCCTACAAAGTTCCAGAATTAGTATGAAAAAGAACAATATGAAGATTCTTCAAAAATTCTCTATTTGAAATTCCAAGGGGGAACGTAGTTTAGGAACAAGATATGGGGTAAGTAAAAAAATGACAGAATGTGTCATTTTAGACAAACTAATCCTTTAAACTTGTATTTCTATAGGATAAGATGTCTGGAAAATTGATGGATGGATGATCTTTACCATTCCAATTATTAGGTAAATTTAACATCTGAATATTAAGTAAGATACAAAAAAAAATCAGCATTGAGTTCAGTCTCACATGTGAGGCGCTATTACAGACCTCTGTCTCCACGTGCTCTCTAAGTATCAAGCGCAGCCATTAACGTCTGACAATAGAAGCTTCCGGATTCACGGGCCCTTTTCATCCCTGAGAGCAGGATTTGTCAAAACAGCATGTGTTATTGAACCCGGGTTTCTCACCGTGCTCAATGCAAATGAGAGCAGCCTGATTTTTCCCAGTGTTTGATGGATTTATTCTGACAGAGGAAGTGACAGCGCTGTGACAGCCAAGCCCCCCCCCCCAACCTTTTCTATTTCAATTCTTTTACTATAATGCATTCTATTCTGAAATTCTCAGCTCTCAGGGCTTTTTCTCAGCATTGTGGTGTAGAAAGGGCTGTATTATTCATGATCATATATTCATTGTCATTTCATATACCACCTCTGATTTGCATTCAACTCCATCCCCGTACTCTCTGATAACTGCGGAGACTTTGTAAATTTGGCGAGGAATAGGCTGATATGTCTTTTGAATGACTTCATTTGTGGTTCATGATGTACACACCATGAAGTTATATGGACTTGTTGAAATAGTGTTTAATTTGACGTGGCACATAAGCCTTGAATTACATTTGACCGAGAGGAGGGTTGTTTTAATACTGAAGCGTCATTCACACCGGCAGCGATTTGCAGTGGCAAAGCAACCAGAAGTCATTCATTTTTAATGAGAGTTGGTGATTTGGGACGACTGGCGTCACCGATGAAGTCCAGCAGTTAAACTTTATGTAAATGAGCAGTAATGTAGGTAAGCATAAAGAACGACAATGTATTTACGCTGAGAGACCCGCAACAAGTGACTGGAAGTCATTCTTTTCCAAAGGGAGTTGGTTATGTGACATTACAAACGACAGAGATCACTGTCGATGCAACTTTGTGTCCCATAAATATGCATGTGAATGGAGGAGACTGGAAACCCAATCGCATACAAAACATTTTGCATTCCCCTGCTTACAAAAGTTGCAAACTCGTATGACATGACATGACCAGAAGAAGATCTAAACACAGTAGACCTTGGCCAGTTTCCTGAATGACAGCCAGATTAACCAATCATCAAACAACCAATATAAATTGTTTCAGTGTGGTAACGTAGCAAAATGTATTTAATTTAGTTGTTGTTAATGATGAAAATAATTATATTTTAACATATACAGTACATTTAGATTTTAGAATAAGTTTCATGATAAAAATATTGTAAAATGCTAATAAAATAATAATAATGATCATAATGGGATATAATAAGGGATATAATTTAAAATGCAGAAATTTCTTTTGTATGTTGTTGAAGACACTATGTTGATTCAACATACAGACCTTCTAAAAAAAAAATCAACACTGATTTATAAGTGTTTTTGTTAACCTTTTTCAACCATTTAGTATTAAACATTATTTCAACGTTGTTTCATCATTGAAACAAGAATTGACATTATTCAACCATATTTCAACGTTGAAGTCATATGCTGGCTGGATATTGAGCCTACTGCCATGATCATTCCAAAGCAAGGCTGCGAGGGATAGACGTCGTCGATGTCGGTCAATGAGCTGTCGAAACACAGAAAATTACATCATGTCACATATTCAACTTTGTAAAACATGAATCATTAAAATTAGATGGGACATAGGACCTCATTTTCAGGTAAGGATATTGCATTGTCTATATACAACCTTTCTTGTTAATTATAAATCACGAAACAGCAATACAACCTTAATTAAACCGAGATATCTTTTCCACTTACAATCACATGGTTTACCTTTCTCAAGATTGTCTAAGTAAACACTGATGGTACTGAACCTTTTTAAACTTTCTGATCCCAGTCAATGTTCTTGAAAAACTTGTGAAACACACTCTTATGTTCTTTGTAATCTATACGAACTGGAGATATTTATGCTTAGTTGTTGTCATAAAATATCATTGTACTGTACTAGTGTCTTAAAGAAAGCTAGACATGCTTAGAACTCGTGACTAGCCAGAAGGATAATTTCCAGAACTGATTTTATACAGACAATGCAATATTCTTAGCTGAAAATATGGTCCTATGTTGTATCTAATTTTAACAACCCATGTTTTCCAAAGTTCTTTGTCCTGTTTAAATTTGTGAAATGATGTATTCTCTGTATTTTGACAGCTGAAAGACCGACATCCTGGTACATAATGTTATAGTCATAAAATATTTTAATACAACTGAATTTGTATTTAATATGATCACAATTTAATAAAAACATTGTAATTTACTGATTATAATTCTTTTATTTCCACGGTTATTTAAACAACAAATAAACTATACATAGAAAGTGAGCAAAGAACATTTACATTATCAAAGAATGTGATCACTGACATTTCAGGACTTCTGTGCTTAGTTGAATGCTGTTTTACTCTAGGGGCCAGTTTTACTAAGCAGGGTAAATTAGCAAAAGAGCGCAATTCCAAAACAGCGCAGATGGGCGTGGAAATTTCTGCGGGTGATTTACTAACAATGCGCAAATTAGAGAACACAGACGCAACATCCCATTTACATATCGACCAACGCAATATACCAAGCACAGTGCAAATTAGCGTAGTCGCAAATAAAGAATAAAGAAATAAAGAAGCCACAGTACATTGAAAAGAACCGGAGGCCAAAAAATTAAGGTTTGCCAGAAGTTTTGATAGAGCTGGTATTCCAAGTCGTCTTTAATTTCCTGAAGCAAATTAAAAATAGCATGGCTTGGCAAATGATATGTTCGGATAATGTGTTCTTCTGCCATTCAAAATAAATTAATACGTGTGGAAAAATCCACACAATCTCTGATCTCTGCAGTGCCTTCTCCTAGCAACAATAATTGCAGCCATTTCAAGCGAAAAATAATTTAAGACATGCTTTTTTTGAGCGTTAAATAATGGCACAAATGCCAGTGATTTGATGAGCGCAAACGTTAGTAAAACGCATTATTCATTCCATAACTTATGACCCTGAAAGGGAAACTCCTAAAAATGCATATTCAATAAGGTCAGGCGCAAAAATAACTGTCCACGCCTTTTCAGTGCTAATTCGTCACTGCGCGTCGTTAGTAAAACCTGACAGTACTATTTTAACGCCAAAAGACGGTTTGTGCTGGCGCAAGCTATTAGTAAAACTGGCCCTAGATGCCTTTAAAAGAGATACCAAAGATGACAATAACCGATGTCCATCACATATGCAGATTGATATCTAAAAGTATTTTACTTTTCCTTTTTTTCACTAACATTTGGATATTAAAATTGAATAAAACTCCAACAATAAAACAACGAGCTAGGTTATAATTACCTTAAAAGACCATAGATGTCACCATCAGTTCACACTGCTGTCTCCTCATTTGATCAGGTTGTGCCGTGACATATACCCCATTCGCAAGGGTACAGAATTCAGTCAGCAAGCGTGTGCACTGAACACAACTCTAGCATTTCAGCAATGAATAATCTGAACACTTCTGATTGGCCATTGGATTCAAAAGCTCAACAGAATCATGTGTGATTGTTTGTAATGCGCAATGCTGTAAAAACGTGTAAAAATAAAACTGATGCAACATGAGCAGATCTAAATATCATGCCATACGTTGACACATTTTATTTCATTTTCATATTATTCGCAATAGATTTAGTTTAAGACATCATAGAATTAGTTGAAGACATCACATCACATTTTTTTGTAGTGTCCAAGAGTTGATCATGGCTTAAAGGGATAGTTAATCCAAAAATGAAAATTCGTCATCAATGTTTAGGCTACTCGAACTCAAATTGTTTCAAACAATGTTTTTTTTTTTTTTTTTTTTTTTAATTCAGTTGGCAAAATATGTTAATTCCGAACTCCCTGCAACGTCAAACACAGAAGAAACTCCAGTGCTGCATATCAGAGGAGTTTAAGGTTTAATGAAATAATATAGGCTACTTATGCAAATTGTTTTTGAAAAAATGCATGTTTACATGATATTTTTTTTTATGAAAAATAAATTTATTATTAATTTAAATAATGTAAACATATTTAAAAGCTCTAAAATAAGTGATAACGCCTGTTGCGATGTTAAATAATGGGATTATAATAGATGTTTCTTTTTATCTTATGTAACTGTAATCGTGACATTTTGCGCACTTCTTACCTGCTAACAGCTGCATATGAACACTGATCAACGCACATACTTAAAATAGAGCACATAAAATATGGTAAACAGAAGCTTAACCGTGCATGAGTGACAAACAAGAACAAACTTAATTGGTTCTTTGCAGAAACGCAAGCGTATTTGCGCAATACTTTGTTTGCTTGATCACTGATTTACAAACAACATAACATTTCAAAGTCCTGACTAATGCCTCTATTAGCGTTTAAATGAAATAGACCAGATGAATAGTTGAGAGCAGTGAAAGCTCAACTCTTCTCTGACATAGCAAATACACCTATCCCCGGGCCTGCAGAGGACAGTAATGCTGAACTCCTGCTCTTCCTGTAGGCCGCTGGACTGTCTGCTATGATAATGATGATGAGTTGAAGGTGATAATAGCTGCTGTCTGCGTGAATTCTCCAGGGTCGTGCTATGATGGATAACATCGGAGGTGTTTCGTAACATGCCGGACGTGGGTGGAGGTCATCCCTGCTGCACTGATATTGCTATGCAGGATAAAAAAAAAATAATGCGGTTGCCTTAACTAGTCTATAACGAATGCATTTTTTGTATCAGTTTGGCGATTCAGAATAGCTGTGTGTGAGGGGTGTGTGGTCCCCTGCTGGCTGGGGTCCCGGCTGTTTGAAGCACGTCGGCCGCAGCGCTGGTTTTGATCAGCGCTGGATCTGCAAGATCAGAAAGTGGATCAGGAGCTCCCAGGGGAGTGTCATTTACACGTGCCTCCTACTGAGTAGAGAACGCGCTGCAGTTATACATCGGTTAAAATGCTAATGCTTAACGTTGCCCCTCCCAACACACACTCACACACTCACTCACTCACTCACACACTCACTCACTCACTCATTCACTCACAAAGGGCAATTTTTTGGCCCACATTTCACTTTAAAAGAGTATTGAACTTATTGTCATAGAATCACTAACCAACCCTGATTGTGCCAAGTTAAATCCAGTCTATTAACTCAAGCTCATAAAGTAAGCATGGCTGCTTTCT
The DNA here is from genome assembly GCA_039654775.1 of Spinibarbus caldwelli. Lineage (NCBI taxonomy): Eukaryota > Metazoa > Chordata > Actinopteri > Cypriniformes > Cyprinidae > Spinibarbus > Spinibarbus caldwelli. The sequence continues at coordinate 30,694,486 of CM077244.1, forward strand.
GTGTGAGGAAGAGGTTTGAAATCTTATCAGAGTCTTTGTATTTATGATTTATTAGTGTGCAAGCAACACCACAATGTCTGAATTACCATTGAGATTTTGGGGGCATTAAAATATTATTTTAGTACAGTAATAATACAGTAATTATTTTATCACAATATAACAAAGAAATATTTAAAAATATTTCACAACTTCTTTTTTGGTTTGAAATTTTTGCTGTTACTAAAACAAAACAACATTTCACATCATTCTTTGTGGCAGCCTGAGAATACATGAAGCATCAGTTATCCATCTAGTGTATTTACTTTGCTCTTCATTTTTTTTTTTTTTTTTTTTGTATATCTAAAAAACTTTTTGTCTTTTGTGGTGAAGGAAGACATAAGAAGTTCATCCACCCTAAAAGTACACCTCAAAAGATTTAAAGCCTAAATAACAAACACTGCAAATGAATAGTTCATAATTTATCAAGTGCTTCAACAAAATATGAGCTTCTTCCTTTAAACCATGCATTACAAATGCCTCTATTTTTTAACAAACTGAACAACAAGTCAAATTTATTGTCTGTGGTAATGGACAGAATGCCAGTAGTACAGCCCATAAACATTAAGGGGAAAATAACCCAGAATATTCCTTTAAAAACCGTCTGATTCTCATACATAGCCGGTGCCTCCAGATATATAACACAGCCTCCAACAGACACACATCCACTCTCAGCGGCTAATAATGAGCTGTAATGGATGCCGGGACCACTGCAGCTCACTGGATCACTGGTGCCATTCAAGTTCATTTACTGAGATGACACAGCAGCCATAGGCCGAGCTCAGGAATGAGTCAGATGATCTGTCAATCACTAATCATGTGACTACTGACTGACTGCCTATTAGTGTCCATCACTGTGTCTGCATGTGCTCATCACATCAGTAATTGTGTGTCTTACACTGACTATATGTGTGAATGTGAGAGCTTGCTTGAATTTATAGTGTTATTAATGATTTACATTTTAACACTCCCATCAATCACAGCGTGTGAAGCCACGTGTGAAACTGCAAGTCACACCCTCTGTTTTTTCATGCATGTCTGTCAGTGTACTTGAGAGAATTTCCCTGTAGATGCAGGCCTCTTTTCTTTGCCATTGTTTATTACCTTGCCAATATTTACATTTGGGTAATTCTTAGGAAACATTTGTGCCTAGCAATTTTAGGATTAATAAAACAGTATTAGCGCAGTTATTAATATTTAAAATCAGCACTGTAAATTATTACTCCCAAGCCATATAATGTATGTATGAGCAATATCACACCTGTAGCCATGCAACATGGCTCTTGCACTACTATGAGTGTGATATTTCATTTATACAACAGTTTGATGGCACAAGTGTGTAAATAAATAACAAAAAACCACAGAGTGTTAAAAATATATATATATATTTTGTGTGCAGAACTACTTCCTCCTGCCACGGATTCAAATCTGACAAATCTTGAGAGTTTATCAGCTGAGCCCAAAAACATCACTTTAGAACTAGTAACAAAGGAACGTTGAATTGCATCATTATAGGCTTATTGTGTTACTGTTATAAAAGCAGTTTATTATGTGTAGTATTATGTGTATTCATTCTTCAACATAATACATTAGTTTAAATGTCTGCTGAGGAAAGCGATATCTTTGTCGTACTATACTTTCATCTGTTAAGGGTGACAAAGCCATAACCTAGATATTCAAGGCAATATAGAAATCATCCTGGTCAGGACGCGTCTGGGAAAAATGGCACGTATGGTCACCCTAATGTAGAATATTGTATGGCTGGAAAGACCTCTCATCATTTGTCAGCTGCACATCCATGATGTAAATCTCCCGTTCCTCCACATCTTGAAGGTGCTCTATTAGATTGATATCTGGAGGCCATTTGAGAATAGTGCGCTTATTGTCATGTTCAAGAAACCAGTTTGAGATAATTTGAGTTTGTGACATTATCCTGCTGGAAGTAGCCATCACTACATGGGTACACTATCATAAAGTGATGGACATGGTTGTGGCATTTATATGATGCTCAGTTGGTACTAAGGGGCCCAAATTGTGCCAAGAAAATACAAAATATGATGAACTGTGTGGTCTGACACATTAATAAGCCTTGGGCTCCCATGACCCTGATGTCGGTTCACTGGTTGTCCTTCCTTGTAGGACTTTTGGTAGGTACTAACCACTGCATACCGGGAAAAGACCAAAATATATTTGGCATTTTGGAGATGCTCTGACTCAGTCATCCAGCCATCGCTATTTGGCCCTTGTCAGAGTCACTCAGATCTTTGTGTTTGCCCATTTTTGCTGATTCCAACACCCTTAATTCAAGAACTGATTGTTCATTTGCTGCCTAATATATCACATCCTTTAACAGGTGCCAGTTTAACAATATAATCAATGCTGTTCACTTCACCTGTCAGCGGTTTTGTTGACCAGTGTAAATGTTGAAAGAAACTGTTGTTCATTCAAACACATACCTAATGTGTTAATTAAAGAATAAAACAGAATTGGGCTTTCATGTGCTGAATTCATTTGGATAATTAACAGTTTAGGAGACTAAACTGTTTTGTGGTTTAGGAGACTCTGGTAGCACTTTCATCGTGTCTTTATCACATCAAATTTGCAGCTTTCTAATGTTTTGTGGTGGAGGGAAAGAGATTTTCATGAAAGGGAATCAATCAATCATAATCAGCTGTTTAAGAAGACTTTTTCTTTTTCTTTTTTATAGGTATTTTGCTATTCCCAAGTTCAGCATTATCATATCACTGCCAGATTTCATTCATGGTTCAACTCACTGAGATACTGAGAGAGAGAGATTGAGAGAGATGTCTAAAAAGGTGTCATAGACATCTCATTACATTTTCATGTGCCACTAACTGCCCCATATCCAATGGCTGGTCACGTGGCAAGAGGCGCAGTATCATCCATGATTTAGGGAACTGCTCTGCCAGAGGCAGACACCCGTGTTCACGCTCCTGAACGTTAATTAATTTCCCACTCATCACTTCACACTTCCCTCCCTGCAGCCATCTTCCTCTGCTCTATTCCAGGTAACATCTTGTGTGCTGGGATTATTTCAGGTTGCTTTTATATTGACAAGTCAGATCCAACAAAAGTCTGGGGGCTCTTAATTGCCTTGTTAGGGCTTCAGGAAGCTCGTTTGAAGATGAGAAAGTAATCCCTGACCAGTCCATATGTTTGATGGAGCAACAAGACACTGGCTCATACTTAGATATAGAGTGACTACTCGTTTTTTTCTTACTCAAAAAACTGCATGTGGAGTTTTTCATGTTACACAATGATCCAGACGAAAATGTGACTCAGTTATGTTTCCTCTAAATGAATAGTTGAGCAAAAATGAAAACAATTATTTCAAGACTTTCTTTCATACAACATAAAGGAATGTCAAAGCTGCTCTTTTTCATAATATGAAGACTGATCCTGTGAAGCTCCAAAAATGATAAAAACCAACAATAAATAAACCAACAACAATAAGTCCGATGACAGCTGGAGAACAGATCCAAATTTATGGATAATAGATGCAGCATAAACAATGGGAAAAAATCGTGCTTTTAACCTACTTTTTTTTTTTTTTTTACAAAACTCCAAAAACGTTCTTATACTTATACACACAATTCACTGCAGTTTCCAGCTGAAATATACACTAAAGTGACACGGTATCAATTAATAAAGACTTGATTTTACATGGTTGCTTACACAAAACTATGTTATGACCTCAGTATATATGATTTGTTAACTAATACATTTTGACATTTGCATCACATAATCAGCTCTATACATATGGCTTTTTCTGAAGTAAACTTGCTTGGTAGCTCACCCGGTAGCATTCTGTTATACAACATGCTATGCGGTGCGCTCGGATAGGAGTCCCAGAAATCATGATAAAACAGTTTGAAGACTTGTAATAGTAAACTAACATGGCTTGGTTGTTTCAGCAAATCTGTTTTTTAACTCTCGGTTTTTTTTGTTAACACTGTCAGATTTAGTGTAGGTGGTACATCATTTTCAAACTAATGCAATAAAGTATTTTGTTTTCAAACTGCTGCAATACATACAGCAACCAGTGTAATAAAACATTACTGGATGTTCATCTGTTTCAGATAAAACTGAATTCACTCACTGTACATTTAACTTTGTATGTGTCACAAAACGTCCACCAATCAATAGGCACGGTTTTCCATTGAGCCTGGGTTGAGTATAAAACTTCACTTCCTTCAAACATGCTGTCCTGATTGGTCACATGATAGATGAGAACCAATGTTCTTTGTTACCACTGACACATATCTGATCTTTCTGCAGAATATTTGAATATACATACATTCAGTGCTGGGTAGATTATTTGCAAATTGTAGTCCATTATTGATTACAAATTACATAATGATTTTTTTTTTTTTTTTGTAGCATATTGCTATGGAAAAAGAAAAAAGAAAAAAAGAAAATATATTCCAGTCTTTGTTATCAACAACATAGAACGCATGAAATATTACATTGTGCCAAGTTTTCCCAAAGTTACATTAATGAAAGAACTGCAGGGGGTTTGTCAAATCATAAAATTGTACAATTAAAATGCATAAATCATTTGAAAGTAAAAACAACTGAACATAAACTAGAAATATTTTATTTGTTTACCTGCATGTCAATGTGACCATTAACTGACATGCAAATGTGTTGTTAAATTATTGTAATATTAACTTAAAATCTCAGGGGTCTTAAAATAAATATTTTTCAAAGTGGTTTGGCTGACAAAAAAAAAATAAAAAAATACATGAACAAACATTAATAAACATAAAAACAGCAATGACATTACACATCCAAAGATACACATCCATAAGGTTTTAAATACTTTTGTCCAGATCAATAATTAGTGTAGGTCATTGGATATGATGTGTCCAATAGTGTTTCGCAGCTGTATGTCAGTGGTGTTTAGTAACTTGGATAGTTATTCATCTCATACATGGTCTAACTGACTGAGAGGTGCTTTTGTCCCCAAAATTAGAAGCATGGATCAGGAAATTTAATTAGATTTACATGGCCATTCCATATTAAGCTGTACAGTCACAATGTATAGTCAAAGCTTACCATCACACAGCTGATTATTTATTTATTTATTTTTAGAAAGAAATATGAATAATCCATAACAAGTAATTTTAATCTGATAATTAATATCTTAAATTGTAATATAGTCCAATTACAAGTGCTTAATTTTTGGAATCTTGGAAAATTATTGAAATTAAATAGACATATACACGATGGTCGACATCCAGTAAGATGAGTTATTTAAATTTATTCATTTAGACAGCACTTTTATTCAAAGCAACATGCAAATGAGCTGTAAAGTGACATTGGATAATACAGATCATTTTGTGTTAAGAAACATTTTCATTTTTGATTGCAGACAGGTATATTGACAAATCTGAGGCAAGTTTAAGACATTGCTGACATTTGATCCAAACCTCTAGAGAAGACATATATGACATTACGGAGGTCTTTTTTTTTTCTTAGGAGACACATCTGAGAAGCATAAAAACAGGAGTAAACATGAAATAAAAAATGACCTTTTTTTAATATTTTTTTTTTTACTTTTTTATTTTCTTGAAACACATTTATGGGCTTATTGTGAACAATTCATTGTTGCACATTCCACGGGGGTGGGGGTGTTTGTCTTGGTGTTCTTTCATCAAAATGTAATAACTTGTTCCAGCTCTGAAGCAACATTCCTGTTTGGCTTCTTAACTCCCACTTTCACAATCCAATCCATTCTGACTAGATAAAATCAAATCACAGCCTACATTTTTCTCATTAACTATTTTGTTTGTAGATATATCACAGAATGGAAGTAAATGCCATCATTTCATGTTGACTCAAAAGTCTCAATCTGCTCGCTATTTAATCTCAAAGATTTATATGAGAAACATTTGAGCTATTAGAGAGATCATTTATAATTTCTCTCTCCTATGGGGAGGTGCTTACCATTCACGATGCATTGGAAAGTTAAAGCTGCCTTTCTTGTGGAAGATATCATGGAGACGTGAACAGACACGCACATGCGGTGCCCTGCGGGAGGTTCGAGGAGACACAACAATCAGGTCCCACTTGGGGGGGCTGAGGGAGGTGTATCCACACCTCCACTCATCTGTCACACTACATCAGGCTGTGAGTCTACAGCGTCCCAAGACCACTTCCCCATAACGTCAGCAAATTCAGCTTAACGATGGCCCCTACACACGATGACATTCTTAAGGTCATGTAGATGGGGATTTACTTATCAGAATTTTTATTTGAGGGAACCCCGTAAAGATTTACAACAACAACAACAACAACAACAACAACAACAACAATAATAATAATAATAATAATTTTTATTTTACCTGGGGGGGAGGGGGGGGGGGGGTGCTTTTGAAAAAAAATGTCTCTCTCCATTGGTGGAAGGTAAGCGAAAGGCTATAGCCTAAGTAACCTAATGTTAGTGTAATCTGTTAATAACGCACATCATAAACCCGTCTTTTTAGGCAAGTTTATGGGTGTCATGTCATGAAATGTTTTTAACACAGTAAGTTAAGCCTATTAATTGTAATGATTTCATTTCCATGGTTATTCAAGCAAAGAATAAAACATGTAGAGAAAGCGAACAAAGAACACAATATCAATGGAGCTTTTTGAAACTCCGAATCAGTTAAACCATTGAGTCGCAAAATGATTCACTGTTTCGAAGCGCTCCAATCGGATCGCGTATCGCGAATTATTTGATTCAGAACGGGACTTCAAAGCGAGATCGCGGGATGCTTTTATCCCCACCGGAGATGAAAAAAATTTAGCAGAGGCAGGGACGCATAAACCAGAGTGGGGGAAATCCCCCCCGGCAAATCGCACCCTGTGTATATATATATATATATATATATATACAGTGGGTACGGAAAGTATTCAGTTTGGCCGGACGACCAGCTCTAGGAAGGGTTCTGGTCATCCCAATCGTCTTCCATTTAAGGATTATGGAGGCCACTGTGCTCTTAGGAACCTTAAGTGCAGCAGAAACTTTTTTTGTAACCTTGGCCAGATCTGTGCCTTGCCACAATTCTGTCTCTGAGCTCATGATTCTCATTTGCTCTGACATGCACTGAGAGCTGTAAGGTCTTATATAGACAGGTGTGTGGCTTTCCTAATCAAGTCCAATCAGTATAATCAAACACAGCTGGACTCAAATGAAGGTGTAGAACCATCTCAAGGATGATCAGAAGAAATGGACAGCACCTGAGTTAAATATATGAGTGTCACAGCAAAGGGTCTGAATACTTAGGACCATGTGATATTTCAGTTTTTCTTTTTTAATAAATCTGCAAAAATGTCAACAATTCTGTGTTTTTCTGTCAATATGGGGTGCTGTGTGTACATTAATGAGGAAAAAAATGAACTTAAATGATTTTAGCAAATGGCTGCAATATAACAAAGAGTGAAAAATTTAAGGGGGTCTGAATACTTTCCGTACCCACTGTATATAATGGTACATTTTAATATATATTATATATTAGTTTATGTTTAAGCATCTCAGTGTTCTCAACAATCGCCCAGTGTTGTCAGTTAGGGGCAGGGCTATCTTTGGCCTGACCAATGGCAAACAGGGGGAGTGTTCAGGAAACTTGCTTGAAAAAAGTTATTACTATCTAGTGATGCAAAAATGGCTCACTTCACCTTTCACTTTCCTTTTAAGGGTAGAATTAGAGCTATTTTATTGTAACAGTTATTACTGTTAAAATAACAACAACAACAATAATAATAATAATAATAATAATAATAATAATAATAATAATAAAAGCAAAACAATAAAAGTCTTCATCCTATAGATAATTAGCTAGGTGGATGGTTGTGTTTGTGTATGTGTGTGTGTGTGTGTGTGTGTGTATTCTAGATAAAAGTCAGTGTCAGTGTCAGTTCTCTGTAAAAGTCAGCATTCAGTGGCTTTCATGCTTGTCATCATGAATGTGGAGAAAAATAATTTGTGATTTGCTGGTGTGTGAATGAGGATTTGTGGAGTTGTGTTTGGTGAGATTTGCATGTTTGTGTGTGTTAGTGGGTGGGCGAGGAGGTGTGTGAGATTGTGTGAAGAGAGCTGAGGTTTCAGTCCTCCTCTGAATTCACACACACACCACATACAAATAATTTCAATTAAAGGCAGTTTATGAATGCCGAACCTGAATGGAAGCTGACTTTTAATTATCCTGCCGTGTGTGTGTGTGTGTGTGAGCTGTCTGTGTGTGGGACAGTGTGTGTGTTCTCTCTGTGGTGTGTACTCTCTTCTGGAGCTCTGATCGCCTCTGATGAGCTCTGGGCTGAATAATTGATTGGCGGCTCTGAAAGTTTGATGCTTTTGCCTGCAGGCGGGATTAACCTGCAGTCTGTCTGTCTCACACACACACACACACACACACACACACACACACACACACACAGACGCCGACCCGGTCGTATCACCACCATCTTGGTGCTCATCCACAGAAGCTCTATCTACACCCTGTGGCCCTCATTGAGAATGCACCTGCTGTTCACAAACCCATGTTTTTATCATTTATTTACACATTTTTATCCAGGGTTTTGACTGAATATCATTTTTGATGCTTTAGTTTAGTCAAATTCATTTCAGCTCGGTTCGTTTTGGTTGGCTTTCAGATTTATACAAATGCTGCTAGAGCTTTTCTCACAGTTAACTTCACTTTTCTCAGCCGTTTTTCCAATGGATTTTAATCAACAGTGTGTCAGAGATTTTTAGTGGCAGTACAGTTTTTCTCAAACTCTCACAAATTCTCACTTTTTCTTTTATGAAGTGTTCCATTTGTTTTCATATTTCATCATCTAATTATCAACATTTTGGGGCGTGTCTTAAGTGTTTTTCTTTCTTTCTTTCTTTCAAAACCCACAATGTTGGTAATTTTCAGCCAGGACTTTTTCAGTTAAGTTTAAGGACATTTCAGTCACATTTTAGTTTGGGAATCAATTCACTATTAACTAACTACTAACTACAGCTTTCCCTTCAATAAACTCCTAATTTGCTGCTTATTAATAGTTAGTAAGGTAATTGTTAAGTTTAGGTATGGAGTACACTCTAAAAAATACTGCGTTGTTTCAACCCAGCTTTGGGTCAAATATGGACTAACCCAGCTGTTGGGTTAAATTTTTACATTAAATTTTTAACCCAAAAGTTGGGTTAGTCCATATTTGACCCAAAATTGGGTTAAAACAACCCAGCATTTTTTAGAGTGTAAGATTAAGGGATCTAAAATATGATCATACAGAATAAGGCATTAATATGTGCTTTATAAGTACTAATAAACAGCTAATTTGCTAGTAATATGCATTTTAATAAGCAACTAGTTAATAGTGAGAATTGGTCTATAAGCAAAAGTCTTACCACATTTCCTTTAACTCTAAAATACAACACAATGAAATGAAAACACCTCTGATAAACCAATATCAGTCCTTCATATTAACACATTGGCAACTATTTTATGTGTATTTTCAAAAAAGTATTGCCTCTTTATAGCCTAATTAATTTCTGTGCAGTTAATTGCAAAAATAATGACTAATCTACCATGATTCTCAAATACGCTCCCCATCTGCCATTGGTTGGACAAACAGATACTCCTGCCCCAAACTCACACCATTGGTTAAGTCATTGCAGCAGTGTTGGTCTGGTCAGATGCTCAAATAAACCTGACAAGAAAAAGCACCACATTGTTCATACCTTAGGGAATCACTTATTCTAGCAAAGATGGGATGGAAAAAAAAAAGTTTTTAAAAAAATACACACATCACAAAATTACACTTTAAGCAGCGTCTAGGTTAGTAGATTATAGTGTGCATACCTAGGCTACTTTATCAGAAGTGTAGCTTGACTGAACTAATTTTAAATTATGAGTAGCTTGAGAAGCTACAGTTTCAAAGTCTCTTCCCCAGCGCTCACTAATGTGAACACATTTCTTTTCACATGCATATATAGTCATTGGTAACTGTCCTTGAAAAATGTCCATCTCATAGTATTATTTTCTCGCTGCAACACTTCTTGTTTCTCTCTCTCTCTCTCTTGTTTTTTTCTTTCTTCTCGCTCTTGTCCTTTCCTCTCGTCCCCCATCCTGACCTCATTCTGCCCATCGACCTTTCTGCTGCTTTAACTGCCCTCACTGTAACATTTGCCAACGGGTTTTGAAAAGTCTCTCTCTCATTCTGCGTATTTGTCACTTTGCTGATGTACGTCTGCTGATTTATTCATGATATGACACTTAATATTATTCACCATGAGAAGAGTCTGCATTCCAGAGTATCCTCTGGGCTGTGTGTGTGTGTGTCTGTGTGAGTGTGTGTTTGCATATACTGGCATCAGGCTGTTTTTAGTGTTTGTATTGGAAATTACAATGATAAATTTAAAACAATCAAAAAAAAAAAATTCACAAAAAAATATTTCTGAAATTATATATATATATATATATATATATATATATATATATATATATATATATATATATATATATATATATATATATATATTTATATACACACACACACACACACACACACACACACACAACCCGAATTCCGGAAATGTTGGGACTTTTTTAAATTTGAATAAAATGAAAACTAATAGACTTTCAAATCACATGAGCCAATGTTCACAATAGAACATAGAGAACATAACAAATGTTTAAATGGAGAAATTTTACACTTTTATCCACTAAATGAGCTCATTTCAAATTTGATGCCTGCTACAGGTCTCAAAAAAGTTGGCACGGGGACAACAAAGGGCTGAAAAAGCAAGAAATTTTGTAAAGATTCAGCTGGGAGAACATCTAGCAACTAATTAAGTTAATTGACATCAGGGCTGTAACATGATTAGCTATAAAAGGGATGTCTGAGAGAGGCTGAGTCTCTCAGAAATAAAGATGGCCAGAGGCTCTCCAATCTGTGAAAGAGTGTGTAAAAAGATTGTGGAACACTTTAAAAACAACATTCTTCAACATCAAATTGCAAAGGCTTTGCAAATCTCATCATCTACTGTGCATAACGTCATCAAAAGATTCAGAGAACCTGGAGAAATCTCTGTGCGTAAGGGACAAGGCCGAAGACCTTTGTTGGATGCCCGTGGTCTTCGGGCCCTCAGACAACACTGCATCACTCATCGGCATGATTCTGTCATTGACATTACTAAATGGGCCCAGGAATACTTCCAGAAACCACTGTCGGTAAACACAATCCACCGTGCCATCTGCAGATGCCAACTAAAGCTCTATCATGCAAAAAGGAAGCCATATGTGAACATGGTCCAGAAGCGCCGTCGTGTCCTGTGGGCTAAGGCTCATTTAAAATGGACTGTTTCAAAGTGAAAAAGTGTTCTATGGTCAGACAAGTCCAAATTTGACATTCTTGTTGGAAATCACAGACGCCGTGTCCTCCGGGCTAAAGAGGAGGGAAACCTTCCAGCGTGTTATCAGCGTTCAGTTCAAAAGCCAGTATCTCTGATGGTATGGTAGTGCATAAGTGGATACGTTATGGGCAGCTTGCATCTTTTGGAAGGCACTATGAATGCTGAAAGGTATATAAAGGTTTCAGAGTAACATATGTCCCCCTCCAGACGACGTGTATTTCAGCAGGACAATGCAAAACCACATACTGCACCTATAACAACAGCATGGCTTCGTAGTAGAAGAGTCCGGGTGCTGAACTGGCCTGTCTGCAGTCCAGATCTTTCACCTATAGAGAACATTTGGCCCATCATTGAACGAAAAATAGGTCAAAGATGACCACGAACTCTTCAGCAGCTGGAAACCTATATCAGGCAAGAATGGGACCAAATTCCAACACCAAAACTGCAGAAACTCATAACCTCGATGCCCAGATGTCTTCAAACTGTTTTGAAAAGAAGAGGAGATGCTACACCATGGTAAACATGTCCCCGTCCCAACTATTTTGAGACCTGTAGCAGGCATCAAATTTGAAATGAGCTCATTTTGTGCATAAAATTGTATATTTTCTCAGTTTAAACATTTGTTATATTATTTATGTTCTATTGTGAATAAAATATTAGCTCATGTGATTTGAAATTCTTTAAGTTTAATTTTTTTTTTTTTTTTTTCAAATTTTATTCAAATAACATTTCATAACAACATTTCCGGAATTCGGGTTTTACAGTACTATGCAAAAGTCTTAGGCCACTAGTATTTTCATCAAAAAAAAAAAAAAATAAATAATAATAATAATGGTTTTAAGTCAGTTATCTCTATCTTTTGCTGTAGCTTGTCAGTTGGAAATATCAGTTTCCAAACATTATTTTTGCCATTAATTGTAAAAATCCAGTGAGATTTTTGTTTGCACAAGGAGTCTGACAACAGCCAGTGCTCCACACGGAGATCTGATCTGATCATCATCCAGTCTGTCTGGAATGACATGAAGAAACAGAACAAACTGAGACAGACTAAATCCAGAAGAACTGTGGAGAACAACGTCTCCAAGATGCTTCAAGAAACCTACCTGCAAAGCTACAGTACTGTTAAAAGTTTTAGGCAATTGTGTAAAAATGCTTTAAAACGAGGATGCTTTCAGAAATAATGCCATAAATAGATTTTATTTATCAATTAACTTCTATTAACTAAATCAAATCAACATTTGGCATGACCACACTTTGTGTTTAAAACAGCTTTTGTCTGAGGTACACTTGCACATAGTTTTTCAGGTAGCTTTGCAGGAAGGTTTTTTCTTGAAACGTCTTGGAGACGTTGTTCTCCACAGTTCTTCTGGATTTAGTCTGTCTCAGTTTGTTCTGTTTCTTCATGTCATTCCAGACAGACTGATGATGATGATCAGATCAGATCTCTGTGGAGCACTGGCTGTTTCAGACAAAAATCTCACTGGATTATTACAATTAATGGCAAAATAATGTTTGGAAATGTAAACTGATATTTCCTACTGACACACTACAGCAAAATAGAAATAACTTAAAACCATTTTTTTGTTGGTGAAAATACTAGTGACCTAAGACTTTGCACAGTACTGTATATATACATAGATATACATGAAATATATGTCCAAAAATGTATTACACATACATAAAAATACTTCTTTTTTTCTTTTCTTTTTTTTTTTTTTTTAATGGGCTGGATATATATTTTAAAATATGAAATCATTCCAGTTCCTAATAGGTTCCATACAGGTTTTTGCTACATGTATTCCATATATTCCAATTTAATATGTACATATTACATTTGGGTAAGGTGTAGTATATCAGTGGCACGGAAATAACTCTGATTTGGAGTGAACAATGAAAGTATGTGTCAAACACAACTCCTTCAATACTGTTCAATTTGTGTGTACAAACCGTTGACTGCTAGTGTATAATTGCACCTAGATACATTCTCATTACAATATTTCTCTACATTCTCTTATTCCATAAAAACGTAGGAAGCATATAACAAACATTTATAAACACAAATAACAGGTATATGTGTCATGCATGAACAAACATATACAAAGTGTGTCACTGAATCAGTCCTGACCGTTAGCATGTTTAATGGGAGCGCTGACAGTGTGATATGAGCACACACATCAAAGTGTGGCTATCTTTAAACACCTCGCTTTCATTTCAGCATGAGTGTGTGTGAATGTGGGTTTGTGTGTGATTGTAAGACAACCTGTGTGGGTGGATGGGTGCTTTTCTGAAGTGTTTTTATGTTTAATTGAGCAGGCACTAAATGCAGCATTGATGTGCATGTGACAGTGTGTGTGTGAGCTTTTGTGTGCAGATGTACGTAGAGATGCAGTTTTGTGGGAGAAACAGTTAGTGTGAGTTAGCATGACCCCCGTATATTCATCGTGAGGTCACGCTAAGACAACACGCCGACCAATCAGAGCGCTCGTCCTTATGAGCCTCACTTAAACGTGTCTTTCTTCATTATGTTTCATGTCTACATCATTACTACATTTAGTCGTTACTGCATTTAGTACATTAAAAATAGAACTGACAGCATTCTAATTAGGAATAAAAAAAGTGTGATGCTTCTTCTGTGGAGCACTTTTTCCCTGCACAAGACATGCAGAAAAAAAAAAAAAAAATAGATATTGTTGCCACAAGTTAAGAATCGACTCAATAGCTTACTAATTCATGTCTGTATTTTATCAGTGTGTTCTCTTGTTTGTCTTAGAGTTGGCATGAAACAGAAATTGCAATCATCGTTTCTTCCCTATTGTGACTTCCTGGATGTGACTTTAAATTTTGGACCTGTTTGTACAAATTTTTCCACTTCCACACACACAGACACAGACACACACACACACACACACACACACAAACACACACATTTATTTATTTATTTTACAAATGTCATACAGTAGTCCACGAAATTTATATGCATTGTATTCCAGGTCTTCTAAAGCATTAGTGTGAAGACCGAAGTGTGTAAAGACCATCGACTCTACCGAGCGACTTCACCGGACAGGGACAACCAAGGGATAAGTATCACTTTTCATTTATTCTCTTTCCTATTACTTGTTTCATTTTTCTTTCAGTTTTTATAACCATTTCTTACTTGTATGTTTGGCACAGACATTTTTTTAAGGATTACTGTTAAACTAATGTAGTTTGATTTGTATATGTTACCTATTTTAATTTTAGTTACAGTTATAGTAATGTTTGTCATTTTATTAGTTTTTTCTATTATGTCTGTATAAGTTATTTATTAAGTTTTAGTTTTATTTAACTTGAGTTATTTTAGTACTTCAACAAGCTACATGGAAATGAAATAATATTGAATCTATGGATGTGTGTGTGTGTGTGTGTGTGTGTGTGTGTGTGTGTGTGTGCATATAAGTCTGTGTGTGTGTGTGTACATACACGTAGTTGTTTTTGGTGTTTGGCTTAGTTTTATGTTAGAATCATTATTACACTCTTATACCTTTTGTTCTCTTAATATTTTGAATTGTTTGTAGCTTTATTTTGTTTTCATTTACATGTTAAGTTTAGAAATTTTGTCATATGCATTTTTAATTTTTATTTTTTTTTTTAATGTGTGTGTATATACTATTTATAAAGTTTTAGCTTTTAGTTTTGGATCGGTTTTAGTTGTTTTAATACTACAATTAATTGTTTCTGTTGTCCTCATTTGTAAGTCGCATTGGATAAAAGCGTCTGCTAAATGACTAAAAGTAAAAGTAAGTAAAGTAAAAACATTATGGTAGGAAACAGACAAAAATTTGAGTCATTATTCACTAACAATCAGCCCTCTGTGCATCATCAATTATGAGCAGGGTCCAAAATCAACCTTATTCATTTATTTACACACTCACTCACTCACTCACTCACTCACTTTTATTTATTTATTTATTTAAAATATTCTTGAAATATTCTTGAAATGACAAATTAATTAATTATAAATGTTCTTGAATTTTTTTTTCTTGAAATTATTTTTTAATTGTTTACATGTATTCATGTATTCATTCATTCATTCATTCATTCATTCACTCATTTATTTATTTATTATAAATATTCTTGAAATATTTTATTTTATTTTATTTTATTTTATTTTATTTTTCTCCCCTGCGTTATGAGACACAAACACGGCGATGACATTTGGCATCAATGATGTCAAACCCAGGGCTACACATCCACTCATGCCAAGTTGTCAGTTTTGGAGCCTGGCAGTGCTTGGTCACTGTATGCTTTTGTTCAATGGAAAAAAAATAAAATAAATAAATACAAAAGCAGTTTGGAGTTTCTTTTGTCTTCCACGGTAGAAAAGAAATCATATGAGTTTGGAATGACATGAGGGTGAGTAAACGATAACAGTATTTTTCAGCTTGATGTGAAAATGTTCTTCTGTTGCCTGACTTGGAGTTGCACATTGACCTTATCCAAAACTCTGTTTGAAATCATTGTCTGCTACACTCACTCACACTCAGTCAGATTCAATTGAATATTTAGAGAATTTTTGGGTGCAAAATAATAAAGATCAGCCATTATTGGTTGAGGCATCTGTCATGGCCTCATCATCAATCATGCCACTGAACTGGCATGTGTTATCAATGTAAATGCTCATTTGAGTCTTTGATGAATCTGGTCGAACAATTACGCAATCTGAGCCTCACAGCCTCTAAAGTCACTTTTCCACAGTCAAAACAATGGAGTGGGATGAAACTGGACGACCAAAGGGGTGAGAGAAGACAAGACACCCTCCCCAGGAGGAAACTACAAGACTGTAGGGCCAGAGGAAGCTAAGACCAGAGACTGTGTGTGTGTGTGTGTGTGTGTGTGTGTATCAGAAGTAGTTTGAGAAGGACTAAGAGTGTGTGAGTAAGTTGGTGTGATGAAACGCGAGGCTTCGCCCTCTGTGTGTGTTTTGATGTTGATGTTGAGCATGCACAGAGAAAGAGTGAGAGAAACGCTTGCCTTTTAATGTTATGCAACTTTGAAGACTGCGCGTTTGAAGTTATGCATGAGTTGGACTCATTTCCAGCCCTTCCTGATTTTTTCCCCCTTTTCTGTTTTGTTTCTCGTTCCTCCGATTTCTTTCGGGGTCCTTTTACTGAGCATCACAAGTACA
This sequence comes from Spinibarbus caldwelli, assembly GCA_039654775.1. Classification (NCBI taxonomy): domain Eukaryota; kingdom Metazoa; phylum Chordata; class Actinopteri; order Cypriniformes; family Cyprinidae; genus Spinibarbus; species Spinibarbus caldwelli. Next base: position 30,711,093 of record CM077244.1, read on the forward strand.
GCGTTTGAAGTGTAGCCGTTTTTCAAGGATATCTGTCTATGTGCCTGTTCTGGTAATGGTCTGATTCCTGCTCATAACTTAATTGTGTCTCACAACTAGTTTTTTTATTTATTTATTTTTCTTCTTCTTCTTCTTTTTTTTCACACATCCAGTGTTTTATAGTACTCTTTTTCTTGCTTTTTTTCCTGGTGCAATGGTTTATAAATTAATATGTTTACAGTCTTTAAAGCTGGTGTGTCTATTTTTTCCAATATTAAAATATGTTCTAACATTCCAGCTTAATTTGCAGAGACAACTATAACTAAAACATTGGTGCCTCGTGCCTCTGTGGCACTTTTTAAACATTGCTGTGTTTGTTTGAGCAGCCCTAGATCCGCTCAATATTGACTTAATCAATGCCTCTAAATTTGCTGTGGGACTTTCTGTTTGTCCAAGATGTTCATTCAAGAAATCTGTTTAAAAACATTCATCAGTGGTAAGTAAAGCATAGCAAAAGCCATAGATTTTAAATGAAAAGGACCCAAGACATATCTAGAGATCAGAATATCATGGGCTACATTCACACAGTCAGATATAGTCAACCATATCCTATATGTGAGATTCTCAAATTGTTGTGTTCATACAATGGGAGCAACTTAAAGAATGTCTATATGATTAAAGTCAAGTCAAACTCCCCTCATATCATCATTTTGTATTTTGATATCATTTTTGTATTTTGATATTTAATATCATTATGGTGGAGTTGCCATTAGGGATGGTAAGATTCACTGATTCGCATCGGTGCATCGGCATAAAAGTTAACGAAGCGATGCAAAGTGTGCAAAGGATACAAGTTGGCATTTGAATCATGATGCATTGTTTCAAAAACATTTGCATTGGTAAAAAAAAAAAAAAAAAAAAAAAAAAAAAAAAGATTTATTTATATGTAATTATTAGTAGATGCACTATACTTTTATTATTCAGACCAATAATTTGTGACCAATATTTTATGCAACTTCGGCATTCCCAGACATTTCCAGGCTGGGACCAAAAATGTTTTAGCCAAAACTGTGAATGTAACCATAACATGGTTTAAAAAAAAAAAAAAGAAAAAAAACACAAAACAACCTAGCAATGCTTTAATGTTGTGCTGGTGAAGGAGTCATCCTTCTGGTTTCCTCAATAAAATGTATGTATTTAGTTTTTTTTTTTTTTTTTTTTTTTCACTCTGTGGTGCAGCTTGTGATGCATTTTACCATTGATATTTGCTATTAACATATATAATATTTGCTCAAATATCCATTGACAGTTTTCACAGGGCCACATCTTCTCCACACCACCTTCCAGACTCCTTATTGCATGTTCCCTTATGTTCTGGTGCTCTGAAGTTGTGCATGCATATATGTGTGTCAAGTTGGGAGAGGCTCTATATGTGATATACACTTTTAATGAGCCCTATTAAATCAAGTGGCAGTTCCCCACAAGATAAAAAAAGAGAGTTGCTTCGTATTTAATAGTTCCACCACAAGCTTACATAAGCCTTTTAATTTCGCTGCACTCTCACACTCATTTTTCCGGGCAGCAACAGGAGAGAAGTTTCCCTCGTTTCACAGAGAGGCACGCAACAGCAATTAGCGGCTCTCTGGAGTCTTAATTAGTCGACCCAGAGACGCGGGCAATCGAGGACCACGCTCACGTTGGTCAACAGCCAAACAAAAATAGATAAAGAAAAGAGTAGCGCTTCCAATTAATGGACAACTTCAAATGATCTATGTGAGAATGTGTGAAGGACTTGACAACTCGACAGACAGCATATCCAGTCACTATGCTGCTGTAGCTACAGAGATTGTGCCGCTGATTGTTATGGTGATGACAATTGCTGTACAGACGGTTGCGCTAATGACAATGTGTCGTCATGGAAACAGTAATCGTAATGACTGATTGTGAGATTGCTGGTGGTGAGGATACGCATAACCTGTTCAGTATTGTCTTTGTTGTGTAGAGCAGTGGCTCTTGAACATTTAATGTTTAGCTGTTTAGCGTGTTCCGGTTAGCCCCTGCTGGTAGATGCTGTAACTACACCATTGGTTGCATTTCATTGATGAAATGTGGAAATACGTCGTGATGAAATATACAAATATGGATTTTCCAGCTGCTGTCTTTGATGTCACAGCTCAGGATAGCCAATAGAGAATGATTTGTGATTGTGTCATCAACCAATCAGAGTTGCCATGATGTCATTTTCCTGCGACTCCATAATAATCTGCAGTGCTGCAGCAATGAGTCCTAAAACCAAGAAATGAATTTGCATTGTTCATTTATTATCTTTTTTTAATGGATTTTTGGTTAAGTATCCATGGACAAAATGTTTTGTTAGTTTTCATGTTTTGTGAAAATACCCCACACTGTAAAAAAATTAATCAAATTAATTTAAAAAAAAAAAAAAAAAACAGTGAAATGCTTCACACCACAGGGTGCCAAACGTTTACCATTGTTGGACACAATGGTTAAAGAACGTTTAAAAAAAAAAATGGTCAATGACTGGCAGAAGCAGCTGCCAAACAAAAACTGTAAAATTAAGGTACAACATCCTATTTTTTCTTAAATGTTTTTTTTTTTTAATTTTTATTTTAGAGGTATTGCCTGGATTATCATTGTGAAACATTCTTTTTGCAGTTAATAATAACTAATAACTGTCACTGCATCAGCAACTCCACAGTTACTGTCTTTAAATAAATCAACATGTAGTATAACATCAATGTTTCTTGGTCTTCTCCTGGACTGAAGCACAGACTCTACTCTTCAGCACAATGGTGACCCACAAAACTCAGACAACAGAAACCCTTTAAATCCCAAAAAAAAACATTGAAAAAACCCTTTAAATCCCCCCCCCCCCCCAAAAAAAACATTGAAGACTAACAGATCTCTCTAGATCTCAGCATCTTCACTTATTACAAACCAGTCTGACTTTATTTCTTTCATACAAACTTCTTATTGAGAATTAACAGAGGTTTAGATGTTGATGTTTTATTGAAATTAATAAAGTCTGAAGTCACCGTTATGGAGATAAATGTTTGCTTTAGTTGGGCTTCTGACCCTTGACTTTATAACAATAGTTTTTCTCCGGCTGCTGTAACTGTGTACTTTGAAAGCTCATTTGTTATAGCAAAATCTGCGAGAGAAATTCTGATCAGATGAAGTTGTTTATGTACTGATGATGATCTTGTTATCGTATAGTGGCCTGATTCACTAACCTCATCAGAAATGTCTAATGTCTGTTAGACATGTTAAATTTGTTAGTTTAATTTTATTGTAGTCCTAGAATTTTACTGCTTGAAATGTAGACCTGCTTTTATATTTTGGAAGTCTGTAAGTCATTTTAAAAAAAAAGTATTAAGACAAGAGCATGTAGTCACAGACATCAAGAATCTGCATATGAACCTCAACAATGGTGACAATCGACAAAATATTCAGATCAGCTCTGATCATCACAAAACAAGCTTTTTGTTGATTGTCACCATTGTTGAGATTCATGTGCTGCTTCTTGATCTTTGTGTGTTAAAAAGACACTTCCTATAAAATGATAAACAAGTGAATCCCTGACTGTTATAACATCATAAGACTGCTGTAAAAAAAACAACAACTTTAAAAGCTAACATATTTAGAGACAATACTCATGATGTGATCAGGCTGCTTAACTCATCATCAATAAGTAACCAGGTTTATCTAAGCAGACTTTCTGCTAGCAATTTTTGTTATACCAAATGTGCTTTAGAAACACAGTTATAGCAGCCAGAGAAAAGCTGATCTTGCAAAGTCAAGGGTCAGAAGCCCAACTAAAGCAAACACTTATCTCCACAACGGTGACTTCAAACTCTATTATTTTCAATAAAACATCAATATCTAAACCTCTGTTAATTCTCAATAAGAACTTTTTTATGAAAGAAATAGTCAGACTGGTTTGTAATAAATGAAGATGCTGAGATCTAGAGAGATCTGTTAGTGTTTCATGTTCTGTTGCTGCCAGTCGTGTGACGTTTAATTAATTAGTTAATTAGTTAATTTTACAGTGAAGGTGTTTGATTGTAATAATTTAGTAAATTCCTTTAACTTAACATTGTTGTCAGCTATGTTTAAATAAGGAGATTTTACTTTAATTTTAAGGTTTTTGTTTGGCACCCTGTGCTGCCAGCCATTTGACCCTTTTTTTGTCTTTTGTTTTTCAGTGATGGTGTTTGATCATAAAAATTCAGGAAATACCCGTGAAATAACAGTGTTTGTCCTCCTATTTATACTTTATTTTAAAGTGTCCTTGTTACAGTGTAATATACATTTAAGTATCGAGTAATATTAATTAACTACATGCACTTTCTATATGGTTAGGGTTAGGATTAGGGTTTGGTTACGGATACTTGCATGTAATTATGCATAATTAATTGTTATTATAATAGTAAGTACATGTAACGTATAACAAGGACACCTTAAAATAAAGTGTTACCAAAAAGATTTGTTGGAAACTTATTAGTGGTGGCAATAAAATCTTGTGATCGTGGTGGAGTTTGTTTATAGATTAACTTTTTAGCTTTTTACTTCTGTCCATCCATCCATTTATTCATTCATTCATCCACTGTCCATCCATCCATCCATCCATCCATCCATCCATCTGCTATCTATCTATCTATCTATCTATCTATCTATCTGCTGTCTGTCCATCTGTCCATCCATCCATCCATCCATCCATCCATCCATCCATTCATCTATCCATCCATCCATCCATCTGCTGTCTGTCCATCTATCCATCCATCTGCTGTCCATCCATCCATCCATCTATCTGCTGTCTGTCCATCTATCCATCTATCTATCTGCTGTCCATCCATCCATCCATTCATTAATCCATTGTCCATCCATCCATCCATCCATTCATTCATCCATTGTCCGTCCATCCATCCATCCATCTGCTGTCTGTCTGTCTATCTATCTATCTATCTATCTATCTATCTATCTATCTATCTATCTATCTATCTATCTATCTATCTGCTGTCTGTCTATCTGTCCATCCATCCATCCATCCATCCATCCATCTATCCATCTATCTGCTGTCTGTCCATCCATCCATCCATCCATCCATCCATCCATCCATCCATTTTTTTCACTGTCTGTCTATCCATCCATCCATCCATCTGCTCTCTGTCCTTCCATCATCCATACGTCTGTCCATCTGTCCATTTGTCCATCCATTGAGCTAATTTGGTTGCACTTTATTTTACAGCACATTCAATTATCTGTATTTACACTGTACTTACCTAAGAAAGTGCTGGATAATATATAGCAATGACATGAGTTAGGGTTAAGTATAGGGGTAGGTTCAGGGTTAGTACCTAGTTATTACCCAGTCATTGCAATTACTATAACAAGTACATAGTATATACATGAAGGACAGGACTGTAAAATAAAGTGCTACTGCCAATTCTTCAATTCTGAATGTTGAAGATTTGAATCCACAAACTGAAAAATTAGCAAAATTTATTGTTACTGAAGTTCTACCACAGAGTCATTCCCAATTTGATAACACTTTATAACAGTACATGAACAATACCTAAATTAAAGATTACTTTAAAATGAACTAAGGCATGTACTAATAAAAAACTAACTTTAACTACAATGTGAATCATATGAATTCATGTGTGAATAACCACCACACTGACTACGTTATACATGTTTGTTAGTTAATGTATTAATTAACACTTTGGGGTAAGTTTCACAAATTAGAGGGGTCATCAGATGCCCATTTTCCACAAGTTGATATGATTCTTTTGGGTCTTAATGAAAAGTCTATAAGATGCTTTTTACACCCTTTTTACCTTGTCAAAATCAGCTCTTTTTCATGTTCCATGTTCCTTTAAATGCTAATGAGCTCTGCTCACCCCACCCATCTCTTCTGTGGGGTAAAGAGCAGTACTGTTTACTTTAGCCGCATTTAGCAGTGAAACTTGCTAACTAGCACATTATCAGGAAAGGCAATTTGCAAAGATTCATAAAGAAAAAAACCCTTATACTCACTTCTTCTGTAGGTGAGGCTGGATTACGAATAATTTCGCATGAACATATACACATTTAGGCAGATCGGAAGGCACATTCCCTTCAAAAGCGAAAGTAATTCACTTCACAAAAAGTAATTTACTTCAGTGGCTCAGATGCCGGGAGTAAATGACGACTGCTATATTCAACAACAGAACACCTCAATCTTTATGGAAACATTCTTGTCTATGTCCCTGCTCCGGCGTCGAAACAATGGCAGTCAGATTGTTACAGCTCACTCAGGACGGATCTAAGGTAAAATACTAGTGTCAGTCAACTATCGTGGGAGGGGCCTTGGTCTGTGTGACGTCACACAGACAAGAAGCTGAAAACGGCTTGATTCAAAAAAGGGGATACTATTTTTAGGGATTAAATAAAAACCACTGGGTGGACTTTTATTATTATAGGGTGGATGTGTACACACACTGCCAGCACACATTTATGTTCAAACAACATGCAAAAGTGAATTTTGCATCCGATGACCCCTTTAATTTATATGACTCATGTCGTAGTTAAAGTTAGTTCTCAATGCATGCCTTAATTCATCGTTAGTTCAACCATTTTGCAGTAACGTCACAATAAGTCCCCATTAAATTTAGCCAATGCACTAATATTAAATAACAATGGGCAATACATTTGTTACAGTGTTTTTTTGTTAATGTTAGTTCATGTCGTCTAATGTAGTTAACAACTAGAACCTTATTGTGAAGAGTTATCATTTTTTTCCCATCAAACTAAGAAAACCTGTGCAACTCCAGGAAGTTGAGTTGCAGTCTGGCGATCTGATTAGAGCTTGTGATTTTCACAAGTGCTTTCTAATTTTTCTGTAATATGCATCAGACTGTCAGTGAACCTCAGGTACGCTGTCTGAGATACTTACATACCCACAGTTAACATGGATGTTAGGCAGATATATATTGCACATGTATATATACAGCACATACATACATGTTGGAAAATTGCATCACAGTGGCTACTGGTAATTTCAACTCAGCAGACATGATATGCTTCAGCATCTTCTTGCATTAAAAATATGGGAAAAACTTTAGAATAGGGAACACTTATTCACTATTAACTATGACTTTTCCCTCAATAAATTCCTAATTTGCTGCTTATTAATAGTTAGTAAGGTAGTTGTTAAGTTCAGGTATTGGGAAGGATTATGTAGAATAAGGTCATGTAGAATAAGGCATTAATATGTGCTTAATTACTACTAATAAATGGCTAATATTCTAGTAATACGCATGCTAATAACTCACTAGTTAAGAGACCCTAAAATAAAGTGTTACCAAAATATGAATATTACAGTTTTCTTTTTTTATGAAATTGCAGTTGCGTTTGCATTCATTTTGCACGTGTCTATACTTTGTTCTTGATTTCCTAGACCTTGGTGGACAAAAGTAATAGGTGTGTATGTGTGTGTTAGTTTTGTATTGCGTGAGAATGTGTGTGTGTAAACTGGCCACCATTCTCGGCTCTAAGTGACAGCACCCTCCCTTGTTGGTGCATCTCTGTCTCAAAGACTAATGGCATGAGGAGAATCAATTACCACCCCACGCTGGTGCGATGGCAGTTGGGGGAAGTGAGGGGAGGCGGAGGCCTGTGACGGGTGTAACATACTACACACTGTCCTCGCTGCCTGCACACACACGATGCTAGTTTCATTTCAGACATTCTGGCCTAGAAGTCGCACCTCAGTGGAAGTTTGGCAATTAAGAGCCAAAGAAATGTCTGGCAGTTCCACCCAGGTGTATTTGATGGGGTATTTCTGGAATGTTTGCCCTTGAGAGGAAGAGAGACTTTACACTTCCAAATACAATTACACACCTGAAATGCAAACACGTCCCTCCTCGTTCCGAAGCGGTTCTGTCATCGAGCCTTGTGGGACACCGTTCGCCTCAAAGGGCATTCCAGACGAACCAGAAGTACAGAAGACACACCCTTGCATCTAACAAGAGAATCTTGGATGAGCAAAGTCTTCTTTATTTTACAATAAAAACCAAGAAAACATCAGTTATTTGACTGAATTGTTCATGCATGTGTTCTAAAGCTGAACAAACCCAAATGTGACAATGACAATGAAATTGCCCAAGATGTGTAAGTAAAATTTGGAAAACAACAACAAAAACATAAAATGCCATTTGCAAGGCCCGTCTTCATGCTGTGACAAAATATGTGCACGTGGGTGAGTGTGAGTTAAGTCTCGCACTTGAGACCCACTATTGTGGACAAACCAGTTTAAACATTTATCGTTATCTCAAGATTATATGAACATGCAAACTTGTGAATTCCTGGCTATGAAATTGGCCTTAGCAGAAGAATGGGTAGGCCATTTTATGATGTGATGTTTCAATGTGCAAGAAGTGGTGAATTATCACACAAAGGTGCGTTTACACAGACTTGTTAATTCTGCATTAATGTATTTACACAGGAACATTGGCAGCTATCAGACACTAGTTAGCAAGTTCATAATGAAACTTGCAAAAGGTTAAATTCTTGTGCGAGACTGCTGATTTGCTAGAAAACTTTTGTGATGCTCCACCTAAAGCTAATAAATCAACTAGATGTTTTTGCTCTAAGTACAGTTATGTGAGTCTAGAATGTTTACGCTGCACTAAACTTTGACGAACAGCACTCCGATCCGCAAACAAACAGATGAAGAAGAGGAGGAGGATGATGGTCCAGCGCATACAGGGAGAAAGGTTTGTACTTTTAGTTTCCACATTCTTATTTTCATGAATGTAACTGAATGTAATTACTTAAAGGATGTTAGAGCGAAGAGGATTTGCTTGTACTATTAGTATTATAATTCTATAGAAGAACGTTCTTTTCAAATAATCTCAGTTAACTGAATATATAGTTGCAGTGATTTTTGAGATGACAATGTACTGCAATCAAATTTATGAGCATTAATATGTCTGAGATCATCTGCAGTAGCTGTGTCCTGCTTTTACAGTTGTTATGTAAGCAGACTTATATGTACAGGTGCTCACCAAAACACATGTAACTGACTACAAAAAAACACAGAATCACAGTTTTATTGCTACTTTAGTTGCTTCTTCACTTAGCATATAGAGACATACAGAAATAACTGAATATTTCTCTTAAATGTGTCACAAATGTCTTTTAACCTATGTTTTGTAGTAACCAAGAGAAGTGTCATCACAGAAGAAATGGCAGATGTTCCTCAGACACATGTGAACACCGAGCAGTGCTTGGAGTCAGACAGTGAACTTTATTATATTTCTCTGACTGGACTAACAAGGAGCAGTTCGAGTCGATGAGAAAATAAGTTCAGGTAAATGTCTGCACTGACCATGATTATACCATGTAATATAATGTTTTCTGCAGCTATTGGTGGGAATCTTAATTGAAGAGACAAACTGACCAACAGGAAGCTATGGATCTATTGAATGTGTATTTTTCAAGCATTTTATTGTGGTATTCACTGTTATTTTTCTGCACAATGATGACTAGTGAAAAGGGTTTCTACTAATTTACTTAAAAGTATAGTTAAGCCAGAATTTTGTCATCATTTACATTATTACATCAATCCCCCTCATTTTTTTCAAACCCCTGACTTTTGTTTTTCTGCAGAACTCAGAAGAAGATACTTTGAAGAATGCAGGTAATCAAAACCAACAGGTTTGTCACGTGTAGATGACGTAAAGGGAATAAATGATTTTCATTTTTTGGTAAACTATTTCTTTAATTAGGATGATACACACTTTAAATTTCAATCATACTAGACACAGCCACTTAATGTGCTAGAATTAAATGGGTAAATAATAAGTAAATAGTCTTTCAAACAACATGTGCTTTAATACAATAGTATATATATATATATATATATATATATATATATATATAATTTAATTCAGTTTGGTGCATTCAGTTAAATCTTTAGTAATAGATACTTGTGCATTATTTGCTCTTTACAGGTGCAGAAATGAAAGTCCCCAGGCAAAGAACTCACTGGACTAAGATGTGGAGAGACATGCTGCACAATGAGCAACAACCAAGAACAGTATTCACTGATTACCTTTAAAAATGATTCATAGTAACAGTTAGGTAATAATTATTTAAATTATTTTACCAATTACAAAATGATTAATTCCAAAACGTTGCCAATTACCAATGTTTTTTTCAAAACACCTTTTAAATTTTGAATGTTTCAACCTTTATTTATTAAATGTTACAGTCCATGTGTACATATAAATGCCTCATTCATTCAAGTAAATGCATGGCTAATTTGGCAAAATTTAAATATTTTATCTACACTTATTGTATAACTACTGTTTTTTTGCTCTAATTGTATGGTTTGTAAATAAACTGTTTTGTAAATAAATTTTCCTCATGCCAGCTTGGTCAAGCTTGTTATTTAATGGACTTTAAAACTGCTTTCATAATAACAAGATGTTTACAGATTTGTTATGTCATGCTATTTATGTATTATAATCTGTATAATTAAAATGAAAGCAAACATTTTGTCTAGGTAG
>CM077244.1:30724148-30814148 GCA_039654775.1 Spinibarbus caldwelli
GCTATGAAAAGAGTCAGTTAACCACCTGAGTAAAACCATCAGTGCCGTTTTACAACGGGGTCTACAGCTTATACTAAACCTCTGTTTTGTTTAGTTAAATGTACGATTCTTGCAATGCCTTGGTCGTTGACGAGTGTCTGGATGCAGTCTCGGATGAAAGTCTTGATGGTTTCAAGGTTTGGACTTGCGATCACGTTCTTCCAGGTTTGAAGAGTGATGAACTCCAAAGATGTTCTGAATCGGTAGTGATTGGGAGTTTCTCCCCGGGTGGAAAATGAAGAGAGAAGAGCGCAGAGCTGGAGTGACATCAGCTGAAATCCGAGGATCTTTGGTGAATGGAAAGACAAGGCCGCAGCCTGGCACAAACTTAAGGGTTCCGAAGAGTTCTAGCTCATCCTCCTCATCCTCTTAGAATCTAAAAGAACCGCAGACCGGAGGCCGGTCACTGATGTGAGGCCTTTTAAGTTTGGAGGAGATGACACCTCTGGGGGATCAAAGAGCCAATGGTGTCTTGCACTTTTGGAGAGAAAGTTTATTACTCTTTGTCTTCAAGCATGGTATTTTGCATATGTAACTGGATTGGGTGTTGATGCAAAACTACTAACGATTCTTAGAACACTATTATGTTGCATAGGTATAAACATATAATGTACACTCTCAGTTAGATCATCCGAAGATGAATTCATAGAAACCAATCATGGTATAGGTGGGGATCTATCTTAATGCATGCATAAAACAGTATACAAAGCAAAAGACAATATATGAGAACAGTAATAGGCTAATATACACAATGGCCTGAGGATATGTGTGTTCATTCAAAGAAAGGGTTTTTCCTATGAATTAATTAGAGAAGAGTCTTTTTTTAATGGGCATTATGGGTCTTTCCTATTGGGAAATGTAGTCAGAGGGAGAACTCTCGACATGCCATAAGGTTGTAAAGTTTATCTGGTCTGGCTGAGGTGTCCTGGTTGCCATGGTAACCAGGGGCCTAGGGGTCGATCACAGACATCTCGGCATCCAGTCTGGTGGATGGGTAAGGGGTCTGTGATTATTTGTTAAATCTAATGAATAATTGTGTGTCTGATTAGTCCAAACGCTACACAGTCAACAGGTTAGGAATAACACAAGGGTGAGCAAATGATAACAAAATGTTTGGGTGAAACATTGCTTTAAGTTGTCTTTAGTCCAGAACATTCCAAATGAACACACAATAATAAACACCTGCAAATTGGGTTCACTGAAAATAGTTGAAACAAGGTTAATCCATAAACACACATGAATTATGAAAAGAACCTGTGTCTGAAGCAGGGCTTGGGATACAAATGTCATTGGTCATAATGTTGCTGCTTCTGGGGTTGGCCAGGCTTTCGGGAAGTGATAAGTGTGTTCTGACTGTCATGGCTCTGAGGTCAGCGTTTGAGACGCTGGTTTGAACCGCAGCGCTTTATAAGATTCCAACTATGTGAGATGCTCCATATACTCATCTCTGGGGAAGCCACCACAGTCCGGGTGGGACACTTTACACACACACACACACACACTAAATGCCCTTCAAATGCATTTGTATACATTTGTATACATATTATCATCATATTATTTTATATTATGAATCAATATAGCTATGTATTCATTTATGTTTATTTAAACCCTATTTTAATGTGGGTTACAGATAGCTTGGTGCTGATACACCCATATTTAAATGCATATCGTAAAAGTTTTATCATTTAGTTTTTCTACACTTATGATGTCAGTTATGTTTTTTGTGCCAAAACCAAAATAGGTTTTTACATTCATTTTCCATCTGTCAGAAACTGTTAAACTGTTCATGACTTTATGCTTTAATTGGAATGTAATGTCCTCATCAGGGTAAGTACTAGTATATATATATATATATATATATATATATATATACATATACATGTATGTATATATGTATATGTATATATATATATATATATATATATATATATATATATATATATATGTGTGTGTATGTGTATATATATATATATATATATATTTCAAAATGATTAAAGTTTGTTAGGTAGGGTGCCGATAGCTTTGTGGGCAGCACATGGGTACAGCGCTGTTGTGCTTCAGGCATCCCGAGTTTGAATCCTGACTCGAGGACTTCCTGTCAGCTCTACACTGTCCTGTCGTAATAAAAGGCAAAAAAAAAAAAAAAAAACACACACAAAAAAAAACTTAAATAGGTCTGCCAGGTAACTGATTGATGCATGATTGACGATTCAATCAATCTGCTGTTTTATTTCAACAGTTTTTCCTGGTCGGAGGCTTCCATACAAGTATTTTGTTTATATGTAGAGGTACATTTCAACTAAGTTTAATGGTGCAATGCAAACATGTTTAGTAGTGTGTAAGTGTAAGTAGCCTCTTTATGTCATCAGGGATAGGCAGTATTTCAAATACATGTATTTCAAATACGTATTTGACATACAAAATACTATTTTGTATTTTGTATTTAAATACATTGTCTTAGTATTTTTGTATTTTCAAAATACATAAAATACTTTTTGCCAATCAACCTCTTTGTTAGACTGCTGATTTCCTGTATCAGCTAGTTCAGACATGCCACTTTCATGCATGTGAGCTGCAGCTGTATGACTCCATCTAGAATTGGGTAATGAAATTTATTTCCTGTAAGGTAATAAGGAATAATACTGCCTTTGTGTGCTATCAAAATTTCCTACTTCCAGTTTCAGAAGTCCTGATTACAAGCTTGTCGCTTTCAAGTGCTTTGCTGTTGGAAAGAATAGGAACTGTGGAGGATGCCAGGTTCCTTGGGAAAATCTTATTAGAGCCAAAATTTTAGATATTTAAGATATTTAATTTTGAATAAAACGTAGCATCCCATTCGTTGACAACTATATAAACATTCACAGATCTTTATAATTAGCTTGTTGATTATTCTGGATTTTCAGTCAAATACATGCTGTTTTGCTGTGTATAAACTATACAAAATGCTTGAAATGGTTATTGCACTACTATGTGCATGACTTTAACATTAAAACAAGGTGATCTTGATTTTGTGAGAAAAAAAAGCATACCTGTCCAGGGCAGGAAATGTTTTCCCCTCCACCATATTTAAAGTTTATGGCCTGCATAGCTCAGAAACTTGGGTATGAAAATTATAGTAGAAAGTAGAAAATATGACAAAGGCATTCATGTCCAATTTCCAACTAGAAAAGTCATATTTACAAAAAAAAATAAATAAATAAATAAAATACTACTACTAAATAAATAAATAAATAAATAAACAATTGGGATAGCCTGTGAAGGCAGCATGAGACATGGTGAGGATGTCATGGTGTCACGGTGCACACACAAGGGAAGCGAGGAGACAAGGAATAACTCTAAATACAGTCTTTAATTAAATCCAAATGACTGACAAAGCACGGCAAGACAAAACAGGAATGACACACAGGAACACCGGGGGTAACGAGTAGACCAGACGAAAATGAACTGAATGGGCAAGAACTAAATACACATAATAATTAAGACACACACCTGAAATAAATCAAACAATCAAACTAGACGACGACAGGAACAGGAAGGACCAAATAAGGGCATAACAGAGGACACACAAGACAAGACAGACACAATACAGACACATGGTTGGTTGTACTTGTTGATTAAGGTTAAAATGGAACACCATGCAGATTTGCATTTAGTTAGCAATAGCATGAAGTGGGGAAAAAAAGAGCACTAGCAAGGGGAACATTAGTACTAGTCAGTAGCCTATTGTTCTTTTTTTATTTTATTTATTTATTTTTTTTTTGGTCAGATTTTTGTTTTATCAACTAGCCAGTCAAATGTGTTCATTAAACTTTAATCATTACTTCTTGCTATGGCGATATGACAATATATATGTCGTCGATGATATAAATCGATTGAACTTTTTCTATATCATTTATATATCATCGTGGTATGCAAATATATCTGTGGAGCTTTTAGTGGGCAGGAGCTATTGACACATCAGAGTGATAAAGAAACATGGAAAAATGAGTAATTAGCAGCTTTCTGTGTGTGTGTGTGTACCCCAAGAAAAAGATAACAATAATGCTAATAATAAAGACATAAAGTTCAAAAAAAATTTTCTAAGGACATACTCACACTAGGCACATCTGCCTTGTACTAAAGCCCAAGCGCGATTGTCCTTTCACTAACAGACAGATATCAGAGGATTATACATACACATACAAATATATACATATACGTATATACACATACACATATACATACATACACATATATACACATATATTCATCTATAAGTAATTATTGAACAGTATATTAAATAATATTCATGCTTTATTCTTCTATTGTAATGGCAGTTTGTGTTTATATATCATGGGACTTAATCATGAGATTTAATTGGGAAATCAGCTCACCAGCTAGGTTTATTCGATATTTAATGATAAGAGCAGAGGGCTGAAAGTTGAATTAAATCTGAATAACTGGTTTTGTGTTTTCGATGTATGCTGTTCTTGAATGATATGTTCCCTTAATGTAGCCACTCTGTAGTTGATATTTGACATTATGGTTCTACACATTCATGCATCATTGTAATAGACAAGTACAGACACTTGAATCATTAAACAAAATTTGAAAATAATTAACGAAATAATCAACTTACAATAGGTTTTTCAAAAAATTTAAAATAAGAAAAAATTAGATAAGAAAAAACTACAGTAGGCGTACAGTAAAATGTCAACTGGAGTGTTCCTCACTGCACTTCTATGTTTTTATCAACCATGTCTTGTGGATTTGGCCACAGGTTCTCATCCACATCATAATAAATTTGCATCTTCTGGCATGGCAAATAAAGGCCTGACATTGGTCTCATACTGTGAGGCTAAATTTCTGACCACTGCATAAGCATCATCGATGCACAAATCTTTCAGGGTTTTGATGTCAGAATTCCAAAGGTTTCAGAAGTCATTTGTGGCATTTGGTTTATTGGACTTTTTGGAGTGAGAAAGAAGTGTTGAGTTCTAAAAAAAAAAAAAAAAAAAAAAAAGTTACAGTAAGCTTCATAGCACATCAAACTCTTTATTCCAAAAGATCAAGAAAAATGAGATCTCACAATATGAGTCCTTTAACACACTCATTTAGAAATATTTATTGCCCAGAGTCTCAAAACACATCAGTCTCACTTTCTTATTTCCCCTTTCTCTCTGAGCCTGTCCTGACAGTCGGCACTCACAAAACCACACTGGATGGCAAACACTTTTCCAAACCCGTGGTGGCCAGAGATCCAGCCAGCCAAACCTCTCTTCCGGAGTTTCCCAGGCTTACAGGGAAACTTTTCCTTTAGAACTGTGCGTAAGATCTTACCCCCGTTTGTGAATGCGAAATACTGAGTGTATCCTGTCTTTCTTAATGATAAGGATTGAGAAAGCACACCCAGTATACTTACGGACGCCGCTTCTGATCGTGCGAGCTCTCTGTGGCATTGCTTTTGCGTCTATACATGTGGTTGAAGTAAGACTAATCACTAAGTTTGTGTTTATGTGTGTGCATGTGTGTTTGCGAGCGAGAGGTCGGACCCCGCCCTGAGGGACAGACATCGCGCTGCACTGCATCCATCATAAAGTTTTTTTCAAGATTTTTAAAGAAGCAATTTTAATATGCATGTGTATGTGAGAGAGTTTATTGGGAATGCATGCGTCTTTGTGTTTGTGTGTGTGTGTCGGAGTGCGCTGTAGGACCCACCCAGGGGACAACAAAGCAGCACCTCGTTTCACATGAAAAGCTGGAGGCTCACAGGGAAGCATGTGTGTGTGTGTGGTGTACTGTCTCCCACTTTCTTTCTCCTCTCTCTACCCCCTACCCCAACAACCCTTCCAAATAAATAAGAATTTTTGATTACAGTAACAAGCCCATAAATTATGCAGGCCAGCAGCCGATGAAGAGCATTTGAAAGACGGCCTGTTTTAACCTTTTCCTTCCACACTCGGTCTGTCTCTCTCTCAGGGACATGTGAGAATGAGCCGGGGAGAATCGTGTAGGGAAGAAGAGGAAGCGATGGTGAGGGCCAATAAAAAGGGACCTCGGGATGGATGAAGATCGAAGATGGTACATTTTAGGAATGGGTCAAGTAGTGAGTCAATTAGTGAGGCTGACTAGTTTATCTAGATTTTTGTTTACTCATTTTTGTGGTAGATAAATTAGTCTAACTGGATGATGTTCATAAAATTAGTTCTAAATCAGTGCTTCTTTAAAGTACATCCTTATGTCATTCCAATCCTCGTGCAGATCGAACCAAAAGAAGGTGGGACAAAATGTTTTATTCAATGTTATAAATGAGTCTATTTATAAATGTCTAAAATGTTATAAATTAGTCTATTTAAAACTACTAATTAATTTAAATAAATTCATTCTGTAAAAAAAAATCATTTGAAATAAATGAATGAAGACGTTCGTCCAGAGTTTTTGAACAAATCTTATGAATGAATGACTCAGACATCAAATACATTTTAACAGTCACTGGTCGCCATATTTAATGTTTGCAACACAGAAATGTAGCCTACTGTGTAGACTGTTTGTGAAGTTGTTTCAAACATAAAGCAGGTTTAAATATTCCAATGTGATTGTGATTTTAAAGGTTTAATAGACATAGCAGAATCATCATTAGGAATAAGATTGCATGTGTTTGAATCGAGATTGCAATCTTTTAATGATTAATCGTGCATACATATGACCCTAGCCTGTGTATTTTTGTAGCCTATATCATACCAGATCTCAAAAGTAACACAAGCCCCCCACTTCCACAACCCATGCCAAACCTGTATGTTTTTTTTTAGACATTTTGAAGAATGTTGGAAACCAAAAATTGACTTTCATTAAAAAATAAAAAATAAAAAAATCCTTTAGTGTTCCAAAAAAACAAAGAAAGTTGTACAGGTTTGGAATGAAGGTAAGTAAATAATGACAGAATTTTCATTTTTTGGTGAACTATATACATTTAAGACGACTAGTCGTTCAGACAACCCACCAACTAGTAAATTATGAATGTCTGTATTTTTGTGCATTCCTTTGTTTATTTACATTATAGCTTTAAACCTTGTGAAAGTGTGTTAGAGGGTGACATGTCCTTCAAGTGGCAGTAGCTGATAAGAATTTCAGCTTCAGTCGCAAGTGTGTTGTAGATATTACAGCTGCATTCAGTAGTTTGGTGCTAATATTGAAAGTGTTTTTGTGAAGAGTCGTCTGAATGGTGTGCACTCACATGAGATGAAGACTCTCACATATTGAAATAACACAACCTGCAGTGTTTTAGTAAACGTCACTAAAGAGTGTTGCAAAGTCCGTGGTTTTCCCGCAGAATTGGGCTACTTTAACACTGTTGCAGCAGGTTGAAGCGACCCCAATAACTTAATATTTGGCCCCTGAAATGTAAAGTTCACCACGGGAACCCCTGCAAATAAAAACAAAAAAACCTGTATTTTACCCCATGGAACGCAATTTTTACTGGGGGACCCCCCTCGAAAGGAAATTGGGCTAGTTTTGGACTAGTTTTGAGCAGCAATCGAATGGGTTTTGAAGTCTAAAGCCAAAAGACAGACAAAGATCAAATTACAAAAAAAAAAAAGTGTAGCCTAAACATTGCTATGGCATTTATAGGCTAGAAAGATTTGATGACGGAGAAGTTCTGAGTAATGATGTTGCTTTTTTGTTGTACAGGTCAGGAGATTAATTATTTTTTAGATTATTGTGTAGAGTGTAATTTACATGAAACTTAAAGTACAAAAGTAAAAATAGGGATGGTAATGCTAACTAGAAAACAACTGAATGTCTCTAACCCAAAATTAAATTGCAGTCAATATTTACTCACCCTCAAGCTTGTATAGCTACTGTTATTTTTCCAAATGGTTTTCTGAGAAACAGATTGAAATTTAGGTCATTATTAACTTAAAATCATCCACTTCATCCTTTGCTGTAGCTCAAAAATCTCATTCATGCTAGTTTGTGAGGTGCGGTGAATAATGAAATAACACAACATCAGAGTAAATATTGACCAAATTTTAATATTTTGGATGTAACTGTGATCGCAATTTCTGTTTGTGAGCATACATGTCTCTGATAAAGTGTATAAAGAAGCTTGCGAATCTTGAATCACAGAGACCGCTGGGATATTCAGACATTAAGCATGGCAGTATCATAACCCTTCTTGCTAATGCATGTCTGTGTAACATGATATACATGTTACCACCCCTCCCCCTGTACAGAAACACACACAAATGAAGACACCACACACCCAAGCATTCTCACACACACTAAGACACTTGAGGCAATTTGGCGCCTTCTCGAACCCCATTTGCCAGTACAAAGAGGCATTGTTAGTTAGTAATGTTAATGAGCTCAATATGCCCTCGACTGGAATGTGTGAAAGCAGAGGCCCAGGCTCTCTCTCTGTGTGTGTGCCCTCATTCCCACATTTTTAAAGGAGTTGCCACCCCCTCACTCACTCTCTGAACATGACTGGCATACAGAAAGTCGACGGAGGGGGCTGTGAGTCGAACACAAGCTAACATGTGTTTGTGATGGTCATGCACATGGGTAAACGCACAACAAGCACACCAGCTCCAATCATCAATGCACCGTGGAACTTAAACAGACTCATGTTTGGTCATTCAGCTTAATGCACAAACATATCATACACAGCTGAGTGATTTACACAAGCAGGATGCGTCCCTGGCAGAACATTCTTTGTAGTTTCTGGAACAACATTGATATCAGACCATCACAACCCTAAATATAACCCTAGAAAAAGACATAATGATCAGCCGACCAAAGCTCTAACCCTAAAACCAGAGGGCAAAAATAGGGCTGGGAATTGTGAAGTTACTATTCTTCTTAACCATTCTAGTTCCTTAAAACTTTTTTTTTTTTTTTTTTTTTTTTTTTTTTTAGAACTTTAAAGGAATAAATGTTTGAAATGAAGAAATGTAATTCTGTTTTAGAGTTCTTTTACACAGACCATTTAAACGGCATAAATGCAATTCAAAAATAGTCCTTAAATAATGCTGCTAATTAAACAAAATATGTGCTAACCTGTAATATTTATTAAATAATATGTATCTTAACTACACATTGTCATGTGAACAACCAATCAGAAACTACAGTAACAGATGTATGCATCTAACTAAAGCTATTTTAAGGTGGTGATTTCTTATGAATTTGCACAATGTAATTCTTAAGGAAATTAAAGATTTTTCTAAAATAATAACAATAAATACTACTACTACTACTACTACTACTGCTACTTCTATTAAGCATGATGTCCATAACATTAAGCATTATTGCCGGAGAGTGTTGGTTAGTTGTAGGCTGTATATGATTTTGATTCACTGAAAGGAACCAACTCATTAGAGTCATTTTATATTCAGGAATTCGACTAAACTGGTTGCACTGTATGTTTCCAATTCACTGAAAAAGAACCAGCTAATAAAATTATGTATAATTTTCACAGGAATACACATTCAGAATATTTTAGTGCATTGCCTGGTCACACTTTAGTTTGGGGACTAATTCTCACTATTAACTTTGACTTTTGCCTCAAAAGACTCCTAATTTGATGCTTATTAATAATAAAGTAGTTGTTAAGTTTAGGTATGGGTTGGATTAAGGTATCTAAAATATGCTCATGTAGAATAAGATATTAATATGTGCATTATAAGTATTAATAAACATCCAATATTTAATATGCATGCTAATTGGCAACTAGTTAAGAGTGTTCCCTAATCTGAAGTCTTACCAAGGTTATTTATAACCCCATATAGCACTTTCAAAGCATAGTTCAAAGCACAGCCAATGTGCTAGTAATATGCATGCTAATAAGCTACCAGTTAATATAAGAATTGGTCCCTAAACTAAAGTGTTACCTAGTATTCGGTCAGCATCGGTAGACATGAAAGAACATAATTTCAAATGTAGTATTTTCTGAATAAGATCCAGATCTTACTTCCAAACATAAAACAATCTTAACAGGCAGAAAAGCCTAAAATTAATACAAACAGAAGGTCAACCATATTGCTTGTCACATGAAAACAAACCCCACTGATTTCTTTGCATCAAACCAGCATGTTTGAGCTTCTGTTTACCATTTGATTGCTCTATGTGTGTTGATCATCAATGTTCATATGTGAATAAATGTCTAAATTAAATCCGTTCATCAAATAAAGTGATTGTATCTCTTTAGGAAATGACCTGTATTTCTTTACAGTCTCTTTTCAAGTGTCATATTTTTGGTGAAATTGAATTCTAATGGAGGGACAGAAAGCTATCAGGTTTCATAAAAAAAAAAAAAAAAAAAAAAAAAAAAAAAGGTTTTCATTTAATATTTTTAATGAACAAATGTCTTAAAAAATTCTTATGAGTTTTGAAAGACATGAGAGTGATTAATTAATGACAGTTTTTTGTGTTTTTTTTTTTTTTTTTTTTTTTTTAATAATTAACCTTTTAAGCAGAAAAATAAATGTGTTTGAAGGTGTCATGAAAGGCTGCATTGCTGTTACCTTTTTAGATTGGCTTCTTAACGCTTAAACAAGTGAGGAACACTTACAAAGATGACTGGGAGTCATGGGAAGTTGAGACTAAGATCAGGAATCAGGTGTGTGAATCACTAAACCTTCTCCTGGACTTCTCCAGTGTTAATCTGAAAAACACAAACACATAATTCATCAAAATCATAAGACTTTCTCAAACTCTTCTTTTGCATGGGGTTGGTGATGATGCTCTAAAGAATACATAATGCTTCATTTATAGCTGCCCACTCCTCCAGCCCCCAAACTAACTATTTGCCACAAAGTTAAACTCTTTTTAGTGTTTTCACAATTTCCTTCTATTCTCGTGCATGTGGCTTTATTTCTTCCCTGCGCTGCTCTCAGGCCCCAAAAATAGTCCAAAAACTCTCTAGTTATGAAAGAATCTCTCTGTTCAAAGGGAATATCTGAAACCCCGAGCATTCAGTTCCGTCTGGCTTTGGTTTTAACTTTACGAGCGATCTTTCGTTCTGGTTTAGTCTTGTTTTCCTTTCCGAAACTTTCTCTTTACCCAGTCTCTGTTTTCCAGCAGACACCCCTAGCCATTAAACCATTATTTTACTCTGTTCGGCCAATTTATGTTGGTTAATTTAGCGTAAAACGAGGCAGCGGCCGAAGCAGTGGCAGCGGTGGAGGCCTTGTGTTGGATTCTGCGTGTCTCGCGCTGCGAGGGGCCACGGGTGGTCCGGCGCGGCAATCATCACACACCGCAGCAGCGGGAGATTGGACATCACGCGCTGGAGTCTGAAGAAAAAGAGATGTTTAAAGAAAAACTGATTATTGCAGTGTGCAGGACTGAGTCTTAATGTATATATTTATATATCGCAGTAGATTAATCATGTTATGGTTCAAACCATGTAGGTTATTAAATATATCTCAAATTATTTATTGTGATTTGTTGTACCTTAATTTAAATCAATTGTAGGTATGCAGTCATAATAATGTGCACTCTTAAAAATGGTTCTAAACGGTACCAGATTAGGGCTTGTAACAATAGCAGAACTCTTCTTGGTTCAAAATAGAACTCTTTTTATAAGGTTCCATAAAGAACTATGCTTTGAAAGTGCTACATATGAAATCAATGGTGTTATAAATAACCTTTGCAACACTTTAGGGAGCACTATTATCTAGTTTCTTATTAGCATCCATATTACTAGCTTATTGTACTTATAAAGCACATATTAATGCTTTATTCTGCATGCCTATATTTTAGATCACTTAACCCACCAACTACTACAACGACCACCTTACTATCAATCAGCAGCAAATTAGGAGATTATTAATGAAAAACTATTAGTTTTTAATGAAAACATGTTCCCTGATCTAAAGTGTTGACATAACCTTTTTTGTAATGGTTTATTTATTATTTATTAATATTGATTTTACTATATCTGCCTGGTGTTATAATATCTTGTAGCATCTGTTCGGGCTTTGCATTAAAAAAAAAAAAAGACCGCAAACTGTGTCAATTAGGGACTTTTATTATTTACTGACATTAGAAATAGCAAAAATATATTAGCTGAATGCATTAATGCATGATAACTGACACTGAGTACAAATAAATACACAGAGAAATAAAACAGAATAGAAACACAAACACAAGTTCCAGTGAAATCTTCCCAGTCCTCTCTGATGCCGTACAGTGCCAGTTTCTCTGCAGATGACGAGGTTGTGGGATGCGACAGGAGTTTAGAGTGCAGTGTGTCTCTTTCGTTTGTTCCATTCTCTTCCAAACAACATGGATTATAACAATGTGGATCATAAATTCAATATTTCTGTTATGTGCTTAGAGGAGAAGAGGAGAGAAGTGTCCTAACCTGAATAGAGCTTGTCGTAATTACACGTTCTGTGAAACCAAAACGGGAAGAAGACATAGGAAACCAGTTACAACTTGAAAGTTAAAGTTTACATTTTAAGACATAACTCATTTACCTGTTGAGATTGTGTTGACAGGCTGTGTAATTAGATGGTTGAGCTCCAGAAAATAAATAAATAAATAGGAAATAAATAACCCTAAATGCTAAGAAGGACAACATGGTTCTTAACTATTAGAACTGTTACTACATGTAAAAGGCCTTTTTAGAGTGTACATTCAGTCACAATAATGTACAGTACATTTTCAAATAAGTACTGTAACAGTATAATCAGAAGATGCTCTGGGGAGCATTTCCAGTACAATGACCACAGTGCAATGCATCTTTGGAGAAACTAACCAAACAGTCATGACCATTTCCCGAAAATGGCAGATTCTGCATTATGACTGGTCTGATCGCCTGTCAATCAAACTCCTGGCAAAGGATGAATTGAATCACATTGGTTCAAAAGTATGGGACTGTCATTAATATAATCACACACAGCTGTGAAGTCATAACTTATGGTGATTTGAGATCTCTTAAATACTGCTGTAATGAACATGGCACCTCATGACTACTTCCCAATTATTTGTTAATTATTGTTATTTTGGTTTATTTGATGTTTGATTCATCGTGGATTCCCTTTTACATCATACTACCGAGTTCCCTTATGCACATATGCACTCTTTAAAAATGGTGCTGATTGCTGACATGCTAAAATATATAGATTGAATCATATAGAATAAATAATATAGAATGCAATGCATGTACTGCACATACTATATGTTTGCTTGCTTGTTGTGCCCAAGAGCATGATCTATTTAATTCTATTTAATGTCAAACAGGCCGAGAGCTGTAATTCCAACCACACAAGTTTGTGATGCTGTTTGCGAATGTTTGTTTAAACTATGTTTTCAGGAAACATTGAATCATTGAACTATGTTGGAAACAATGGAACTATGATAACGATGCAAACGACTGTCACATTGCAAAATATTAGGTAACACTTTATTTCGATAGTCCACTTTAGACATTGTACTAACAGTAAGTAACTTTGCAACTACATGTCAACTAGCAGTCATTAAAGTATTAGTAGACTATCTGCTTAATATCTTCTAACATTTTATTTTGATGGGTCCACAACATACAACATACTGACTATGAGAAACTTTGCAAGTATATGTCAACTTACTCTACTAACCCTAAACCTAGCCTAACAGTCCGAGAGTTAGTAGACATGTAGTTGCAAATTAATGAGAATTAGTTGACATGTAGTTGACGTAGTTACAAAGTTACTTATAGTTAGTAGAATCTCTAAAGTGGACTATCAAAATAAAGTGTGACCACACATGAACATCACAAATAGAAACAGGTACATTGTTTAAACATCAACATGAAGTGGACAAGATTTGTGTCATTCAGAAGGAGTTCTTTTTTATTTATTATTATTATTTTGTTTTTGTTTCTTTTTTTATCGTTGACCGGCTAATTGAACAGTACATTTTATCACGTAATAGGGATGTGCATCTCCATAACTGAGGCCGATGCGATATGCATCTTGATGCATAGCCAACAATGCGATACGTTAAAAATACAGTTACCAATGCGATGCGATAAAATTTATCTCTATTACAATGCTGTGTAGTGTGATCTGAGTTCGATTTAACACAATGCAATTTGATGCAATATGATGCAATGGAAAAAAATTATATATGATGCTATGCAATTCAATATGGTACAGATAGTTCGCTTTTATTTCTTTGGTTCATTGTAATTATTTGGTGGAAGATGCAGCTCTACCATATTAATCTATATTCTATGTGGCTCTCAGGAGACGCTTCTGTCTCTGTAGTGTTGTGAGATGTCATATTCACGTAGCAGCAGTGGTGATGAGAGAACGCGCTTCAGAAACAGTTTAGAGAGAAGAAATCAATCTACATATTAAATATCGGTCACAAATTATTGGTTACTTTCTAAATAGTAGAAGTATAGTGCATCTACAAATAATTCTATATAAATAAACAGTTTTTTAACGATGCAAATTTGATAGAGAGATGCATCGCAATACAAACGCCAACTTGCATCTGATGAACACTTTTTTTTTAAATCGATGCATCGCATTGTTAACTTTTATGCCGATGGACCGATGCAAATCTTACCATCCATACCACATACTAAACAAATGATAAATTGAATAAATAAATACACATGAAATATTAACTTGAGTTAAAATTGTTTTATTATGTGAGAACAAAGAGACCATTGAGTAAAAAGAGACATGACACTAGCACAGCTATTCAGGAAATCGAAGGTAAAATAGGGGAAAATTGGGTCAGTTATACAGTTTAGTGTCATTGCAGGAAAGTATTTGACTGCAGAATATTGTGATTGGTATTCCAAAGAGCCATGTAATAAGTTCCTACATATGCACAAATGTAAATTCACATCGGCTGGCTACGGGAACGGTTCCTCCGCAGACACACAAGGGTCATTGTGTGTAGCTGGGGGCCACGGCTGGCACACAGCTGGGCACCTCATTTCCATTGGCTCCGCAGCAGCTCTCACAAAGGGCCTGCGGAGATGAAAACGCATGCATATGCGTATGTATGTGTGGTCAAAAATAAACTCTGTCACATTCACCCAAGAGTGTGTTTGCCCGCGTCTCCTCAGAGGTCAGGACACCACGGTCCACTCACCAAATATTGAGCATCGGATTGACTCTAATTTCTTTGATCAGCATCACCAATCACAAGCACAATTATTAGATCCTCAGAGTCTTCAAAGAGCACTCTAGCACACTTAAACAGATGAAGAGCAAGTCTTCTGCTCTTCCTTGAAGAGACTTACTAGTCCACAAGTGGTTGTGTGGATGTCAAGTTGACAACTTGAATCCGCATGAACGTTTTATGATACAGATGCAGATCAGATGTTTCATACATATGATTATGTTTCTGTACCATAATCACTACTCTTATTTGCGCATTTGCAAAACTATAGCAAGTCCTCGTGGTCTCTGGACCCAATCCTCTACACAACGGCACGGAGAGCCGTGTCAATTAACGCCAGTGGGAAAGGCTCACACCAAGTGCCAAGAGTCTTAATGGAGACATGTGTAAGTCATTACCACAAACACATTGAGAGGGAAGCAGAGGGAGATGGAGGTGGGCTGCGTGCGGTGAGCTCATGCAAGCGTTGCTTATTTCTGAACTTACACACAGAACCTGCAGGAGAAGCAGCGGTAATGTAGAGTGACAGTAGATCTGGGCCTTAGAGTGCAGTGTGACCTTAAGAATCTCCAGTCAAGATCAAACCCAGCTTCTGTGCCAGCATGTCCTACATCTGCTGAGACCACTGGCCAGACTGGCACGCTGCAATAGAGTGGAAAGTGTTTTTGGACATGCTACCATGGGTATTTCCATGGCTGTTTGAACCAAGGATGTCATGCATTTTTATTTTATTTTATTTTATTTTATTTTATTTTATTTTATTTTATTTTATTTTATTTTATTTTATTTTATTTTATTTTTAAGGAAACACAGATACAAGTTGTAGCTCACCTCAAAGATGTTTCCACTTCAACTAATAATAATAATAATAATAATAATAATAAATTATAGAAGACAATAACTATTTCGTTAAATATATATTTGACAGCCAGTGATCACCATGCATTTTTTGTTGTATGGAAAGATATGTTTTGTTGTTTTATTTCATGCAAGATATATAACATATTTATTTATTTATTTATTTATTTATTTATTTATTATTAATATGATACCAAGGCAGCACTACATTATTTATTTTCATTTAAAATTATTTGTGTATTTGTTTGTTTATAATAGTGTTCGGGTGGATATTTGATTTTATTTGATTTTATTTGATTTGATTTGATTAAGTGAGTACCAATACAAGTCATGGCTAACTTATGGAAGCCTGTTTCCACCTTCAAATACTTAAAAAAAGTGGAATACATAATAATAATAACTATTTAGTTTTTATTTTTCTATTTTGTTTCACAGAAAATAAAAGTTTTCAATGGCATGATGTTTGATAGTTGACTATCACTGACATACCATGCTGGTAAAATGGCATTGTTGGAGAACCATGTACAGTAAATACCACGGGCATGACTGTGACAGTCTTTCTAATATATCAAAGTGTCATCTGGTACCATCCCTCTACCATTTTACTACCACAGTACTGGAATGACGACCCTTCCCATATTCCTGTTTTGATCTCTGTCTGTTATAATTGGTACTTAATTATACAGAAACCAAAAGCGAGGGAAAAATGTGCTGTTCCCATGTACGTAAGATTCCATGAATACATCAGACTGTGTGTTTTGTGTGTAAATGCACTTGTGTTTGTAGGTCTCAGGACACCCAGGGCCAAAACAATGGGAAGGCGTCGCACGTCACACTGCTGCTATTGTTCCCGGGTCCTCCTTTTCTCTCTCGCTCTCTCCTCCACACTCTCGTGTCTAGCCTTGGGAGTCTGTCTGACAACGGCAGCCTGTAATTTGACAGACACTGGATTCCTTGGTTGGGTGTGTGTGTGTGTGTGTGTGTGAGGGGTAGTGCAGCCCTAGTAGACTCTTTGGAGCCGGTCACAGTGCTGCGATTATAGTGGCAGGGGAAAGCGCGGCTAGATGTCTCCCAGCAGCCCCGTCTGTAAATCATGTCACATAGTAGTGAGCCTCTCCATCTCTGCCTCCATCCCTCCTTTGAGCCAAGCCTCTGCTCCTCTCTTCTCACCCCGCGCTTCCTGTCCCTCTGTGTCCTCCAACCACAGCCACTTCAGGCTAGTGTCGAAGCAGGAACAGTCTACGCTGGCCTTAAAGGAGTACTTCACACAAAAATGAAAATTGTCATCATTTGCTCACCCTGATGTCATTCCAAGCCAGCATGGCTCTTTATCTTCTGTGAGAGAAACTTACATTTTTCATACCACTTTGATTTTTTTTTTTTTTTTACATAAATCTGAGGTTTATGCTTAAAACAAGAACAAACTGTTTGCCAAGGGGGTAAGAAAAATAAATTTAAACCTTAATTCTTAATCATTTGTATTTATTTAAAAAGCAAATCTTAATATCTCACACAAAGTCAATTTATCTTGTTTTACAGACTCTTGAATATTTTTCTGGCGAACCAGACTATTTTCATTCATTACTTATGAAGAAAATGATTTCTTGCAGTGCAAATTTGATTCACACTTCAAAACACATTGCGTTGCGATTGAATATAAGACACGCAACCGATGGCAACACTGAAATCATAAAACCTGGCATGAGACTTGGCATCTTCACACTTAAAAAAGTGGTTTGGATCGACATAAGGATGAGTAAACGATGAATACATTTGAATAAGCCACTCATTTAATCAAAGGGATACACCTGCGGTAGGCCATTTAGACGGTTATAACCCATTATGCCTTATTGTAAGCGACATTTGTTCTATTGTTTTCTACAACTGATATGCCATCTGGCTTAATCTCACTATTACGCCTCAGAAGTTTAGATTATTGCCTTATTCATATGCTTGCCAGTTACATGCACCAAAACTGTGTCAAGTCAGTTGACCTGACAGTCATGTGATGTTATGTAAGCATGCATAAAACAATAGTGCCAGTGTTGGGAAGCCATCGTAGAAGAGTGAAGAGTTTACTTCACAGGACCTATTTAGCCAGCTTTACATTGGTGATCGATGCACACGCTAGAACCGTTGCGGCCAGTTTTCACATGGCATTGTGTGCGTTTGTAGTGTAGACGCTAGTTCTTTCCCGTCTTGTTAGCATGCCCAAAGTTCTTCCCCTCTCGCCAAGCACAAGGTCACCAGAGACCCGGCGGATGGCGCAGTGAGACGGGTGCATAGGACTGCCCAAAATTAGCATTCACTCTTTCCCCGTGATCCCTAAATATTTCAACACTTCCAGCTGCTTGAAGTTAGAGCCCATCACTCAGGAGATGGAACTATAGAGAGAGGCAGAGAGAGCGAGACAGCCATCTTCCTGCGAGAGTGCTGCGCCTCATGTGTATCTCTTCACTTATTCATGTGTTTATTTATTATTTCATCGGCGGCGCTGCTCTCCCGCCCCCCACCACCCTCCGTCTGTGTCTGAGCGGAGATGTGGAGAGAGAGAGAGAGAGAGAGATAGAGAGGGAAGAGCGAGAGCAGTCATTAATTCATTAAAGAAGCCCTTCCCTGCCTGTCTATCTCTTCTTCCTGTCTTTTTCCTCTTCCTCTCTCAGTCCCCCTCCTTCTTAACCCATTTCCTCTTTCCCTCTTGCTGCTTTCCTTTACTTACATGTTCTGTTCTTTCATTGATACGGTTGACACCTTTTCTTGTTCTCTGAGTGTTTCCTGACTGCCGCTTTCTCTTTGTCGTTCTCTTTAGCTCACACTGTTTATACACTCTGTATTAAGAACATCTCGGGTGATCTGAAGTTGATCCGGTTGAAGATTGTGCTGATCACAGGTCTACACGTGATCTCAAACCTTTAGAGGCCATTCTAATCAGTGATACTGTCTACACTGTATGTGGTGTGACACAAGACAGAGGGTAAAACGGTTCTCTGTTTGATTTCTGACATTTGTGTCAGTCCACATGGGGTTCAGAGTAGAATTTTTTATCCACAGTAATTTCACTCTTGTCTAGTACAAATATGTCACTTTGTTTCATAATTACTGTGTATAAGTTTTTCTTTATTTACCCTGAAAAAATGGTAGTGAAATGTGACAACATGCCCCAAATAAAATACTGGTGTTTTTTAACAATTAAAAATAATCTGATTTTGGAGTTTGACAATGAACACATTGCAACCATGCTTGGGTCGGCCCACATAAATGAGCCAGAATGCTTTACATTTCTTGAAATAATCATTTCTGAACATTAAACATTGACTGTCAGTCTGTATTCACCTGTTTCTTGTGGTTTCTTAATAAAATTCATTAAAGTAAATGGTGTAAATTACATCACTAACGTCATAGAATAGCATAGTTTAATAATAGCTTAAAAAATAGTTTTATAACAGTTTAATCTAAACTAAACTGATAAATAACAGTTTGGAGATTAAAATAATAGCAGATTTGTCTAATTTAAATTAATACTAAAAACTGAGATGAAAACTATACTTAAGCCAGAAATGTACTTTTACTATGGTAAATAAAATACTTTGGCACACTTTTTCTGTATAGAGTTTTTATATGGCAACTAATAAATACCGTAAATTTTGTTATGCTGGCATGTGTGTTAATATTTAAACCACGTGTGTTACAACTAACCCTGTGTTAGTTTGTGCCCCACGCTCCTCTACTCCAGCCATGTTTACACTAGTGCAACCTCATTTTGAAAAGCATACCTTTTGCTACTTTTGCACTTGCCTTCCACTCTACTCCAGAGTTTTTGACCCTCAAAAACAGAGACTCTGTGGTAGAGCATTAGCTGTTTCAAGTGTGGTCTCAGTCTCTTTTGCTCTTCCGCAATCGCTGTTCTGATTCGAACAAAGCTCATTCGCTGCTCATACGTCGGCCATATTACATGTTCATTACCCACCCTGTCTCTTCCAATGATGAGCTTCCATGACACTTCCGCATTCTATTCTGTACTTAACAAACCCAGAGAAACATTTCTGTACATGAAACATGAAGCTAATAAACACACAATTACGACAGCATATGATTTGCATGCGATTTTCATGAGATTCTGCCTTTTCATAACAATATGGGACGTTTACATGAGAAATGTTAAGTTAGTAGTGATTAGCTTGATATAAAAGGCTACAAATAATATATTTCAGCATTGTATGACCAAAACCCAAATTAGAGTGCAATTGGAAGTTATTACAAGAACTCGATGGTGGATTAAATTTAGGTTTTGAGTAAAAGTACAGTGTCAGTGTTGTAAACTGTCTTATGTAGCATGATGCTACAGCGTGCATGAATGGTCACATGATATGCATTTTCGGTCGTAGCCTCCATGTGCTTGTGTTATTTCCGACAACAGTACAAATGGATTTAGAACCTTAGCTTTGAAACTCTATTTGAGGCGCAACAGAAGGAAACATTTTAGAATGTTACAAACATTATTGGAACTTGAATTTTGAACTTTGGAAAACAAGCAGTAATAATATTCAAAAAAGTTTCAGAAAAAAAAAAAATTGTTGGGTACCTGTCAATCAAACATTCTATTTAAACATTTCATTATTAGATTTATTTTTGATCTTATAAACTGGAGCTTTAAAGCCACAAGGAAACAGAAGTGCAATAGATCTTTTCTTCTGTATTTTGATGTACATCCTAATGATAATGAATTATCAAAAAATAAAAATAAAAATACAATGTAGGACGTGGATGGATGTTGATTGAATTTTGAAATGTGGGAGTGGCTCTCCAAAATGCCAAAATCCTAAATAATTGGATTAGTCAGAAGTCCGTTGTTTTTGCTGAAAGATTGAGTTATGAGATTTTGGTTATGAGGTCAAAATAAATAAATAAATAATAAATGAAGCATACATGAATGAATCATTCATAATAAGATCTACAACATGCATTTACAAGACATGTGCCGAGGTGGAATTTCTTTTCATATGGCATAATGAGAGTTCAAACTCAGGTAAGTCTATGGCACAGATGTCGAGTTCTTGTTCTGCCGGTCAGTGTGATTGTTGGCCTGCCTCCAGTCTGATCGATAAATCTCCTCTAGGCAGAGCTGATTCAAGAGCCATACCGTATCCACTGCCTCTCTCTCAGTTCCTGCCGTCTTTCAATGCTCCTGGGTCATTCCTGTATCATTTTATGTGTAATTCTCAAAAAAAAAAAAAAAACAAGAAAAAAACAAAACAAAAAACAGCAGACTTTCAAAAATAGGCTCTGGTCAGGCTCAGGTACAATTTAAAGAATTTACTCAAAAAATAAAATTATGTCATCATTTACTCACTCTCATGTCATTCCAGAGCCATAAGACTTCTGTTCATCATTCAACATTGACCATGTTGAATGTGCAATGTGTATGTGGGTTAATTCATTTTTGGTTACACTTTATTTTAAGGTGTCCTTGTTACAGTGTAACTATACATTTAAGTACTGATTAATATTAAAGTACTTACTATATGGTTAGGTTAGGTTAGGGTTAGGATTAGGGTTTGTTTTACGGTTACTTGCTTGTAATTATGCGTAATCTATTGTTATTATAATAGTAAGGACATGTAGCATATAACAAGGACACCTTAAAATAAAGTGTTACCTAAATTTTTATATTTGAATAAAAGCATATGTTAATTTGGTCACACTTTATTTTAAGGACATATTCTGATTATTAACTAATTATTAACCATGACTTTTGCCTCAGTAAACTCCTAATTTGCTGCTTATTAATAGTAAGGTAGTTGTTAAGTTTAGGTAGTGGGTGGATTAAAGGATTTAAAATATGGTCATGCAGAATAAGACGTGCTTTATAAGTACTAATAACCAGCCAATATGCTGGAAATATGCATTCTAGTTAAAAGAGAGAATTGATCCTTCAAATAAAGTGTTATCATTTATTCATATAAAGTTATGGCATTTTATTAAACAGCTGAATTTTTATGAGATCTCTTTATGAATTTTCTGAAGCATCAAATGTTTTGGTGGAAAGAAGTTTCAATGGAGGGACAGAAATCGCTCAGATTTCATAGAAAAAAAAAACAAAAAAAATTAATTTGTGTTTCAAACATGAACACAAGTCTTACGCATTTGGAATGACAAGAGGGTGAGAAAATGATGACAGAATTTTCATTTTTGGGGTGAACTAACCTTTTAAAGTTGAAATATTCCTCAGTGAGGAATTGACTGGTAGCTTGCATGAGTGTGTCAACCTGAAGTTACAGGAGTCTGCTATTTTTAACCATCTTTGAAATGTTAATATTATCAAACTAAAATGCATGAAAACACACTATGTACTAGTAATAACCTCTTCTCTCTGACCTGATATATTCAGGGAAAGCACAAATGAAGCAGAGAGAGGAATGATTAATCCATCAGCATTACAGTCGAGACTATCATCTATCTATCTATCTATCTATCTATCTATCTATCTATCTATCTGTCTGTCTGTCTGTCTGTCTGTCTGTCTGTCTGTCCGTCTGTCCGTCTGTCCGTCCGTCTGTCCGTCCGTCCATCATCTGTCTGTCTGTCCGGTCCGTCCGTCTGTCCATCCATCCATCCATCCATCCATCCATCCATCCATCCATCCATCATCTCTCTGTCTGTCTGTCTGTCTGTCTATCCATCCATCCATCCATCCATCATCTCTCTGTCTGTCTGTCTGTCTATCCATCCATGCATCCATCCATCCATCCATCCATCGTCTGTCTGTCTGTCTGTCTGTCTGTCTATCTATCTATCTATCTATCTATCTATCTATCTATCTATCCATAACATATCCATCCATCCAGGTAACAAGGATCATTTTCTGAGCTTTGACTATGCTCTGACAAGGTTCTCTTTAAATTAGGAACAAACATTCTTTCTCTCCCATAACATTCATAGAACATTTGTTGAGAGTATCTAGTCTTTTCTAATGTTTTCTAAAGACTCATATGAATGAATGTTCAGAGAATCTTCAGAAGTAACATTTTCATAACTTAGAAACATTAGCAAAACATTCTTAGAACATGTTTGTTAGCTTCCATCTTTCTTAGAACCCATTCTAAAAGTCTAAAAGCAGGTGGGTCTTGCAAACTCATTCTGGACACACAGACACGCAGAGAGAGGAGAGAGAAACAGAAATACTGAAAGTTGACGTCACACGGCGTGTTGGTGGAGTCGATTCTAGAACATATTGTGTGAGGATGTTTTAACTGTTTATTGATGCTACATTCACTAAATGCAATGTGTACTTCACGAGCTAACATTTCATACAATCCTGGAGTGTGATGAAGGTTAACTTTTGTTTAAAGCCCCATTGAATGACGTCACATCTCACGGCCTGTAAGGTCACAGGTCACTGCAGCAAACAGAGCCCAACAGAAGAGCGAAATGTGTGTCTGTGTGTGTCTTTCTCCTCTCCCAAAGGATCCCTATCAGAACATCATCATTCCTCCTCTCTCTCTCTCTCTCTCTCTCTCTCTCCCCCTGCTCCCCCTCTCTCCTCCCCCTCTCTCATTAAAACTCTGCGCCTCGGCTTCTAATTAAATCCCACTTGAAAGTCTTAAAAGTCAGACTCAGATTGATTCAATTTGCATTTCTGAACAGCGAACATTGCCTAAAAGGATAAATAAATTGGTTGAGAAAAAAAAAAAAATCCTCTTTTCTGCAAGCAGTGTTGTTTCATGTAAGACAACACTCGCATGCCAACACATGCAAACACACACACACACACACACACATGCACACAATATTCCGTTGTCACCTTTCTGGAACAAAAATCATTAGTTGGATTGAACGACAACAAATTTATCCTCAACCTGCGTCGTGTGTTTCGATACTACTGTGATAACTATGAGTGCATTCACACGCACACAATGACACACACACTCACGCTGGGAAAGACAATTACTGTGGGTTATACTTACTCTGACTGGCAGATATCCAACATCGCTGTTTGACAGCAAAGAGCGAGAGAAAGAAAAAAGACTTTTAATAGCTGTATGACAATCAGAAGTAGTGAGATTTATAGCCCCTCACTGTGTGTCTCAGCCCCTCACACTGCCTTACAAAGATCCTGTTCTTAATTATACTTGACCACACACTTGGTGGTTGAGTGACTTTCTGTATTTAGTATCTTTACCTCCCTGATTTTTTTCTTTACTTTTTCCTGTTTTCCTCTATTTTATATATTTTTATTTTCCATCTATGACAAAGCTGCATGTATTAATTTCTCTCTTCAGGGTATGAGTTGATTGAGCCAGTATATGACCACTGCTCACATGATGTAACTGGCCATTGACAAGGCCACAGACAAAGAACAGCTCTGCCAGTAGAGCAACAGTCACCCCTGCTGGTGCTCTCTGATATTGCACCAAATCAAATCTGTAAGTGTTTTATTGTACTGTTAGTATCACAAAAAAATTATATTGCAAATGGAATTGCGAATGTTTTATTATTATTTATTTATTTATTTAATACAATACAGTAGTTTAGTTCGTTCTCTATTGAGCACTTTTTGGAGGGCTCTGGAAGCATAAAAAGCGTAACTCCTGGAGGCAACAGACAGGAAATAGAATTGTAATTACATTTTGAATTTTAAAAGAAATAAAAATAACATGAAATTCAAAGAAATCTGCCATAAATTTCACTTTTAATAATAATTGTTTAAATAATTTGTCAATAAAAATTGTTTAATATTCATTGTTCAGTATATATCGTATAATAATGATTACTCTCAAACAAATGCCAAATAATATGGTGGTGATCCCCTTCTTTTAATAGATTAATTAATTAATTATCTAAAATCTAAAACAGAAATAATAATAAATAATGTGTGAGGGGTAGGTGTAGTGTAAGGGGATAGAAAATACAGTTTGTACAGTATAAAAGCCATTACGCCTATTAACCCATTAAACATGGTAACCCAGTGTGTGTGTGTGTGTGTGTGTGTGTGTGTGTGTGTGTGTGTGTGTGTGTGGCTGTTTAAATAGTCTGAAATTGCACATGGGTGAATTAACTTTTTTGAATGCATGTTTACAGATGGGATCCATGGGATCTTAAATACATGCTAATTATTTTTTAACTCATTAAAATTCATTAATTTGTTCATCAACTCTTCTCTATATCATGACTAATATAATGTTTACATTTAATACAGTATGATAATAAAGGTTTCTCTTGTACAAATATTTTGGAAGCAAAATGTAACATTTAATTTAAAAAGTCAATGTACAAATATCTACACTGGGTTCATGTACAGCTGAAAAACTGATTAAACTCACTGATAAAAAAGTACTATAAATGATAATAATAATAATAATAATAATAATAATAATAATAATAATAATAATAATTTTTCAGACTACATGGGCACTTTTGAATAGCTATCAAAGCAAAGATGCTTTCATTACTGGTGTAGTTATGGCTTCTATCAGCAGATCTTAAGTAACATATGTTGCATGCAATGCCTGGATGATCTACCATATTTCCCGAGCACACTGTGTTGAATTCTTCATCAAACAATGCAGTGTTGTCTTGACTTGACTGTCCATTTCCAGTGTGCATGTCCACACAAATTTGGATTAAAAACCAAAGTAAGTGCATTTATCTTTGAGATGAGAACTTGATGGACTTGCTGACCAGAACTGTTTGACATGTTAATATTTTTGTGCAGTCAGCAACAGGCAGCTTCTCCATTCTGATCCTGATGCTTTCAGGTGTACTTCACATGCGCTCCAGCAGAGAGCAGCCAAGCTCTGTTTGTCACGACTCTTCCTGCAACTGTTTGTGTCTGTGGGTGGATGGAGAGAGAGAGAGAGAGACAGCCAACCATCATTAACAGCAGACAGATGAGTCACTGTATGGAGGAGTGTGTGTGCGCACGTGTGTGTGTGTGTGTGTGTGTGTGGGTGGGTGCGGTACACATCACCCCCAGGTGTCTTCACACACCGCCAAGGGCCTGATACTGATTTGCTGGGCCTATTTTCTTGCGTTGTGTGCGTGTGTCTTTCAGCTGAGCTGTCTCTTCTATAACCTGAGACTTTTTGTCTATTCTGTGAACTTGGCATCTGTATGATGCATCTAGTCTCCTCTCATTTTATGTTCATTCAGAACGAGAGAAAGAAAAGTTAATTTGTTTGAATCTATTCATGTGCATATTGCATATGTGCCCCGATCTCAGAGTAACTATGATTGTCTGTTGTGGTGCCATGTTCTAAATTACTGCTAGGAATATGACAATTAATACAAAGCTGAAATAAACCAATTTACAAAACTCAGCACATAGTTCATGTAACTCATAACGGACGAGAAGACATTTGGCTGTATTTAGATGTGTCTGAGTGACATGACTGTTATCTGCTTCCTTTTGTGGTCACTCTCGTCAAATGCTGTATCCGCTTCTGTTTAGTTATGCCATTTTTCTAACAACATTTGCAATAACTCTTCCAACCCCCTCCCCCAACATCTGAAACATACACACACACACACACACACTGGTTTCCATGTTTCATGGGTTCTTTCCATAGGCGCAATGGTTTTTCTACTGTATAAACTGTATTTTATATCCCCTTACCCTTACCCTACCCCTAAACCTACCCATCATACAAAACTTTATAATATTTTTGATTTTCATAACACTTCATTCTGTATGATTTAATTGTTTCCTCATGGGGACCAAAAAATGTCCCCACAAGGTCACTATTTACTGGTATCACTACTCGTGGTCCCCATAACATATACCAGTACACACACACACACACACACACACACAGGTTCTGAGAAGAGTTAGCTGTGTAACCCGCCTTCCTGTGTTTTCTGATGTTTGTGATGCATCATGGTAAAACAGCCTGTGGTAATTAACTTTAACTGTAGTAAGTGCTTGTGTGTCCACATGATAACATGTCTACACCTCCTATCAGAGTCCTGCACGCGGGCGGGTACCTGACGGGTGAACCGCAAAAATTGACGTAACGGGTGGAATAATATTGACGTGTCGGGTGCGGTGCGGGTGCGGGTCGGACTGGTGACAGGCACGGGAGGGTTGCGGGTACAATTATAACCAAGACTATTTCCACTTAATCCAGTACACGCTGATAGGCAGCTCCTTTCAAATTGTCCCGTGCTTGTGTTCGCGCACTCTGTCTGAAGACCGGGCTTCTTCAGCGGGATTTACAAACACTGAGCACTGTAGTCAATCGACAGCTGTACTGACATTGATTGACAGCTGTAGGGCTAGTGATTATATTATATTGCTTGCTTTTCTGTAGTTAATCTATTCACAGTTTGAATAAAAGCTTTAGTCTATTTCTCATTCTAAAATAGGCCTAACACATATTCAATATGTTATAAAGTTCATATTTGACTAATCTAAGCCTTTTAGACCTGTTTAAAATAGATTGGTCACATGTACGCAATAGTTTTATATTTTTTTTACACGTTGGATGTTGTGCTCTCTCTCAGTCTCTCTCTCTCTCTCTCTCTCAGTCTCTCTCTCTCTCTTGTTTTTATAGTTTATGAAGGAAAAGCTCATATTTGGCTTATTAATCTAAGCCCTTTAGACCTGTTTAAAATAGATTGGTCACATGTACGCAATAGTCTTATATTGTTTTTACACGTTGGATGTTGTGCTCTCTCTCAGTCTCTCTCTCTCTCTCTCAGTCTCTCTCTCTCTCGTTTTTATAGTTTATGAAGGAAAAGCTCATATTTGGCTTATTAATCTAAGCCCTTTAGACCTGTTTACAATAGATTGTTCACATGTACCCAATAGTTTTATATTGTTTACATGTTGAATGTTGCTTTCTCTCTCTCTGTTAACTTGTTGCACTGCGTGTGTTAAATATTATTATTCATTTTTAAACGCATTAACGCATTAACTCAGAATGCCTTGTTAATTGCTTGTTACATTAAAAATAAAATAAAGGTGTTTTGTCTGCCTTAGATTTAATGCGGGTGCATTAAAAAAAAAAAAAAAAAACTCCCTGATTTAAAATTTTAAACTTCGTTTTGTAATTTCTCCTTCACTGCATTTTCCAACATTTCGGATTTTATGTATTTATTTATTTTTTTATTTATTTTTATATAGTGAACTGGAGGCTATGGTTAGGATTAGGATTAGTGTTTGTCTTAGGGTTACTTTAATTATGCATAATTAAGTGTTATTACAATAGTAAGTATATGTAACGTGACACAAGGACACCTTAAAAAAAGTATTACCAAAGTGTATATATATATATATATATATATATATATATATATATATATATATATATATATATATATATATATATATATAATGCTTCCATTTGAAACACATCATATGAATTCACACAAAATTGCCACATTGTAAAATAGTTATATTTTCTCATGGAATTGTAAACAATAGGTAAATGTACACTCTAAAAAAATGCTGGGTTAAATACAACCCAGCACTGGGAAAAATATGGACAAACCCAGCGATTGGGTTGTTTTTGACCCAGCGGTTGGGTTACTGCCCAGAAGGTTGGGTTTAACATTTAACCCAACTGTTGAAAACAACCCAATCGCTGGGTTTGTCCATATTTAACCCAGCATTTTTTAGAGTGTGAGAACCAGTCTCCTGTAGAGGACTCAGAAAGCCCGCGATCTGACAGTAACTCAGCTCTGGGTTGTTTCATCGGAGACAGGCTCAACCCAGCAGTTAAAAATGGCCCAGCTTAGTTACAGAAAAACTACCCAGCATCTGTGTCAAAAAATATTAAAAGTAACCCAATAAAATGACCCAACAGGCTGAACCCAGCATTTGGGTTAAAATAAATAAATAAATATATAAATAAATAAATAAACCCAGCATTTTTTAGAGTGTACAACGTTAGGTTACAATATTCAATGGACATTATTCTACATAGAAAAAAAATAACACAATAATACAAATTCTAAAACAATAACTATAAAGATGACTATAATGATAACTATATTAGCATCCACACTAATGCACTATAATGTTCTGTTCATTAGACTAAGAACACACTACAATTTTGTCGCTTGTCGCTTTTTATGCTCAATGTCTTTAAAGTAGGGGGATTCTGATTGGCTGTCGATGTTTTTATTGTTCATCAAAAAAAAAAAAAAAAAAAAAAAAAAGGTCTGAAAGTGATTCCAACAATATAATTCCTCTGCATCACTATCGTTATAGCTGTGGTGTGGACTCTCTATATCATTATAGATATGGTTAAAGTTATTGTCTTTTGGGGTGAACAGGCATAGTAAAGAAGACTATGGAGAATACAGAACAAAACACAAACATACATATACAGCTGCTCTCTCTCTGTGTGTGTGTGTGTGTGTGTGTGTGTACCTACTTAACCATATTTTGGGGTAAAAGTGAACTAAATCTGACAAAAGTTTTGGAGACAACCTTATTTAGTACCTAAATAAAGTAACACAATTAATTGTAAAATTGCAGAAAGTTTTCTTTTAGTGTTCGGTTATAGCTATTATACCCAGCTGTATATAAAAACAACATAAGTCTATAGTCCAAACATAATAAACAATGTATTAATAAAAATTCAAAAATGCATAAACGCTTGGTGATGGTTAGCTGTAAGTGTAGTGACAGAAAATATATTTAACTTAGAATA
This sequence comes from Spinibarbus caldwelli, assembly GCA_039654775.1. NCBI lineage: Eukaryota > Metazoa > Chordata > Actinopteri > Cypriniformes > Cyprinidae > Spinibarbus > Spinibarbus caldwelli. The sequence continues at coordinate 30,753,809 of CM077244.1, forward strand.
AAACACAATAGAAGTCAGTGGAAAGTCTTCGTAATGATTGTGTGGTGGAGGTTGTGATGGGAAACTGTGCTTCTCACTGTGGAGGTGTATTTATATGTGTGTTTATGTGTATATACATGTCTCTCAAGAGGAATGCAGCTGGTTTAGTGCAGGCACACATTTGCATGGCTGAGTCAGCACACTTGCTTGTATCATGAATTCCCCGCTCTGTCATTGGCCGGCGTTATGACTCAGAGCTTCTGTGTGTGGGCGGCACACAGTACCTGCGGACTTCAACACACTTGAGTGTGTGTGTGTGTGTTTGGATTTACCTCAGGGGGGTTGTGTGCTGATACGCTCTTCCAGACAGTGAGTGGGTGACGTGCTTTGGGGAAGGATGGAGCTGTACCTCAGAAGTGAAAGGGTGCAGTGAATGAGTCACGCTGGCACTTCAGGACTCCCCCACAATTCCTTGGTTGTCCATTGTGCTCCACTCGACTCTCACATGGACCGTCTGTGTTAATATCCTGGGTTTCTGACACCGTGTTACGTAATGATGCGCTAATTGAAATTGTGTTGTTTCAGTTATTCCCATGTTCTCCGGGAATCTATATTACTGAATTACCTGGAGATGCTCTCTAGGGCAAACGTGACCTTCAGTCTCATGATTAAATCAATTCCTGTTGGATAAACCAAATCTTGACTTTTCTTAATAGATTTTCTGATTCTCATTCATAATTACTGCATGTCACATTATGGAAGTATGGATTGTGAATTGATGTTTTATGTCACCTATAAATTTAATTACAGTTTTATTATTATTATTATTATTATTATTATTATTTGAAAACTAAATTGCTTCTCATTTAAATTATTTTAACATTTACATGTTGGATAAAATTGCATAATCTAAATAGCAAGAAATAATTTAATATAACAGTATCCACAATTTAACAAAAAAAAAAAAAAAAAAAAAAAAAGTTTTGGGTCTGTAAGATTTTTTTTTTTTATGTTTTTAAAAGAAATCTCTAAAACTCACCATGCATTTATTTGATCAAAAATGCAGTAAAAACAGTATTGCTGTGAAATATTATTACAATATATATTTTAAAATGTAATTTATTCCTGTGATGTAAAGCTGAATTGTCATCATCATTACTCCAGTCTTCAGAAGATCCTTCAAAAACATTTATGATTATTATCAATGTTGCTGCTTCATATTTTTGTGGAAACCATTATATTATGGCTCAGTTTCACAGACAGGGCTTAGCTTAAGCCAGGACTAGGCCTTAGTTAAATGAAGATATTTAAGCAGCTTTTATAAAAATGCCTAGGAAGAAAATGTTACAAGTGTGCATCTTGAGACAGAGCAATCTTAAAATATATCAGTGTCATTGCTCTGTCTCAAGATATAGTCAGAGCAAGATATTTTCAGTTGAGACAGCTCAAACGTGTATTTTAGTTTGGGACTAGCTTGAGCCTTGTCTGTGAAACGGGGGGGAAGAGTTTTCAGGATTCTTTGAAAGTTCAAAAGAGCAGCATTTATCTTAAATAGAAATCTTTTGTAACATTGTATATGTCTTTACTGTCACTTTTGAACAAATTAATGTGTCCTTGCTTAATAAAAGTATTCATTAAAAAGTTATGCATTCAAAAAAGTCATTCAAACCAATGCATGATGGGATTGCATCGATCTAAAAACAGTTGAATTGAAGTGTACAAGTCTCAAGGCAACAGAATGAGCAAAGCTTTATCTGTGTGCTGACAGATACGAAGGAACATTGAAAGCATCATGAATGTATGTAGTCACAGTGACAGTACAACAGCTCTTGTGTTTGCTCGTTCTCTGTTTGACGTAATGAGACTTCAGCACTCCAGTCACATCAGCACACTGACCTTGCACAACACAGTATTTTTAGTCAGCAATTTGTTCTTTCTCTCCCAGTACAACAGAGAGACAATACAAGAGTGTTTTTTTTTTTTTAAATAATTCACCTGGGGGGAAAAAAAAAAAAAAAAAAAAAAAAAAAAAAGTGTTTGTTATGAAATCATTGACTCACCCTCATATTGCTCCAAACCATCATGACTTGCTTCCATTCAACACGAAATGAGAAATTTTGACGAATGTTCACAATTGGACTCTTTTCACACTTCAAACAGTGAGTGGGTGAAAATCATGTAGCTTTTCTAGCATTCTAGAATATATATATATATATTTTTTTTCATCAAGAAACTATGTAGCATGACCAAACAATTTATAAATAAACTAGTGCTGTCAAACGATTAATCGCATCCAAAATAAAAAGTTTTTGTTTGCATAATATATGTGTGTGTACTGTGTATATTTATGTATATATAAATACACAAACAAACAGTAGCCTATATATTTTGAAAATGTTTACATGTATATATTTATATTCTATATAAATATATTTAATATATAAATACCATATTTTTCTTAAATATATACACACACATGCATGTGTCTATTTATTATGGATATATAAATACATACACAGTACACACACATACAGTGGGTACGGAAAGTATTCAGACCCCCTTAAATTTTTCACTCTTTGTTATATTGCAGCCGTTTGCAGTTCATTTTTTCTTTCCTCAATGTACACACAGCACCCCATATTGACAGAACAACACAGAATTGTGGACATTTTTGCAGATTTATTAAAAAAGAAAAACTGAAATATCACATGGTCCTAAGTATTCAGACCCTTTGCTCAGTATTTAGTAGAAGCACCCTTTTGATCTAATACAGCCATGAGTCTTTTTGGGAAAGATGCAACAAGTTTTTCACACCTGGATTTGGGGATCCTCTGCCATTCCTCCTTGCAGATCCTCTCCAGTTCTGTCAGGTTGGATGGTAAACGTTGGTGGACAGCCATTTTTAGGTCTCTCCAGAGATGCTCAATTGGGTTTAAGTCAGGGCTCTGGCTGGGCCAGTCAAGAACAGTCACTGAGTTGTTGTGAAGCCACTCCTTCGTTATTTTAGCTGTGTGCTTAGGGTAATTGTTTTGTTGGAAGGTAAACCTTCGGCCCAGTCTGAGGTCCTGAGCACTCTGGAGAAGGTTTTCGTCCAGAATATCCCTGTACTTGGCTGCATTCATCTTTCCCTCGATTGCAACCAGTCGTCCTGTCCCTGCAGCTGAAAAACACCCCACAGCATGATGCTGCCACCACCATGCTTCACTGTTGGGACAGGCGATGAGCAGTGCCTGGTTTTCTCCACACATACTGCTTAGAACTTTTTGGCCTTAATTCTATCTTGGTCTCATCAGAGCAGAGAATCTTCTTTCTCACCATCTCGGAGTCCTTCATGCGGCTTTCATGTGTCTTGCACTGAGGAGAGGCTTCCGTCGGGCCACTCTGCCATAAAGCCCCGACTGGTGGAGGGCTGCAGTGATGGTTGACTTTCTACAACTTTCTCCCATCTCCCGACTGCATCTCTGGAGCTCAGCCACAGTGATCTTTGGGTTCTTCTTTACCTCTCTCACCAAGGCTCTTCTCCCCCGATAGCTCAGTTTGGCCGGACGGCCAGCTCTAGGAAGGGTTCTGGTCATCCCAAACGTCTTCCATTTAAGGATTATGGAGGCCACTGTGCTCTTAGGAACCTTAAGTGCAACAGAAATTTTTTTGTAACCTTGGCCAGATCTGTGCCTTGCCACAATTCTGTCTCTGAGCTCTTCAAGCAGTTCCTTTGACCTCATGATTATCATTTGCTCTGACATGCACTGTGAGCTGTAAGGTCTTATATAGACAGGTGTGTGGCTTTCCTAATCAAGTCCAATCAGTATAATCAAACACAGCTGGACTCAAATGAAGGTGTAGAACCATCTCAAGGATGATCAGAAAAAATGGACAGCACCTGAGTTAAATATATGAGTGTCACAGCAAAGGGTCTGAATACTTAGGACCATGTGATATTTCAGTTTTTCTTTTTTAATAAATCTGCAAAAATGTCAACAATTCTGTGTTTTTCTGTCAATATGGGGTGCTGTGTGTACATTAATGAGGAAAAAAAAAGAACTTAAATGATTTTAGCAAATGGCTGCAATATAACAAAGAGTGAAAAATTTAAGGGGGTCTGAATACTTTCCGTACCCACTGTATATTATGTAAACAGAAAACTTTTATTTTGGATGCGAATAATCGCGATTAATCATTTGACAGCACTAAAATAAACTTTAACATTGCAAGATCCCATGCCCAAGATTGTTGACCATTCCTACACATTTACAAATGTGTACGTTTTCCACATAAATGCTTTTTCTGCACTGTAATGAGACAGCACACAGGCTAATAAATAACAAAATTTAGTTCAAAGTTTTTTCTTTAATTCTCTTTTTTTGTAATATATTAAGTTGCTGCTCATTACTATGTTGTATAAATTAGGGTGTATTATAGTTTTCAGTTGAATTTAATGTCAGTTAATGTCTAATACTGTCACTCTAACTGATTATTGCTCTGTTTTTGTGCCCAAAATAAATAAATAAATAAATAAATTAGAAATTACTGTATATAATAATAATAATAATAATAATAATAATAATTAAACAGATATTGTCCTCCTACACAGCTTCAATGTACAGTCAGGTCCATATCATTTCATAATTTCGGCTCTATATGCCACCAGAATAGGATTAAAATGAAACAATCAAGATGAAACTGAAGTGCAGAGGTTAAGCTTTAATTCAAAGGGTTAAAACAAAATATTACATAAAATGCTTAGGAATTACAACCATTTTTATACACAGTCCCCCCATTTTCAGGGGTTCAAATGTAATTGGACAAATAAATATAATTATAAATAAAATGTTCATTTTTTAATATTTTGATGAGAATCCTTTGCAGGCAATGACTGCCATAACGTTGTGGTTGATCCACTGATGGCAGATGGAGAATTCTGACGATGTCTTTCTTACTTTTCTGAACCTTGACAGTGTAATTTACTTGGCAGTCAATGGGACAGTCACAAGCCTCTTTTCATCTAAAATATCTTAAATTGTGTTCCGAAGACAAACAAAAGCTTTTACGGGTTTGGAACGACATGGGGGTAAGTGATTAATGACAAAATTTTTATTTTGGGGTGGAGTAACCCTTTAAGTCTGGAACTAATGGACATCAGCAGAGACTGGATTTCCTCCTTTGTGATGCTTTGCCAGGCCTTTACTGCAGCTGACTTCAGTTGTTGTTTGTTTGTGGGTCTTTCTGCCTTTAGTTTTGTCTTCAGTCAGTGAAATGCATGCTCAGTCGGGTTGAGATCAGGAGACTGACTTGGCCATTGCAGAACATTACACTTTTTTATGTTCAAAAACTCCTGGGTTGCTTTTGCTGTATGTTTTGGGTCATCGTCTATTTGTACTATGAAGCGCCGCTCAATCAACTTTGCTGCATTTGGCTGAATCTGGGCAGAGAGTATAACCCTATACACTTCATAATTCATCCGGCTGCTTCTGTCCTCTGTCTCATCATCACTAAACACCAGTAACCCAGTGCCACTGGAAGCCATGCAGCTCATGCATCACACTGCTCCATGTTTCACAGATGATGTTGTGTGCTTTGGATCATGAGCTGTTCCAAGCCTTCTCCATACTTTTTTCTTCCTGTCATTCTGGGACAGGTTGATCTTAGTTTCAGCCATCCGAAGAATGCTTTTGCAGAAGTGCTCTGGCTTTTTTTAGTGTTTTTTTTTTTTTTTTTTTTGGCAAAGTCTAATCTTGCCTTGTTTGCACCTTGTGGTGAACCCTCTGTGTTTGCTCTGGTGAAGTCTTCTCTTGATTGTAGACTTTGACAGGGTCTACCTCCTGGAAAGTGCTCTTCTCTTGGCTGGATGTTGTGAAAGGGGTTTTCTTTATCATGGAGAGGATACTCCGATCATCCACCACTGTTCTCTTCCGTGGACGTCCAGGCCTTTTTATGTTGCTGAGCTCATGTTTTCTTTTTTTTCTCAGAATGAACTCCTAATATTCCTGCTATCTCTCTGATGGGTTTGTTTTGTTTTTGAAGCCTAACAATCGTCTGTTTCACTTGTATGGAGAGCTCCTTTGACTGCATGATATGGGTTCACAGCAACAGCTTCCAAATGCAAATGGCATACTTAGAATCAGCTCCAGACCTTTTAACTGCTTAATTGATGTAGAAATAACAAAGGAATAGCCCACATCTTTCCATGAAACAGCTTTTGATTCAATTGTCCAATTATTATGCTCCCCTGAAAAAGGTTGGGGGGTACATATTAAAGAGCTGTAATTCCTTAACCTTTCCTCAAATTTTGACGAGAATACCCTCAAATTAAGCCTGTTGTATAACTGTAACTTGAATATGTCTTTCAGCTAAAATAATAAAAATTGTGTCCAAATATATATTGACCTAACTGTAGCTACTTTTTGTTAGTAGCTTAAAGTTTTAGTAGCATATACTGTAGCAAAAATGAAAATTTGCTGTCAATTTACTGACCCTCGGGCTATCCAAGATGCAGGTGACATTCTTTCTTCAGTAGAACATTAAAGACAATTTTTAGATGAAACCATTGCCCTTGAGAATTCATACACTGCACGTCTGTGGCTGCCAGTTTTTGAGTGTCAAAAAACATATACTGTACAGAGAAGACCTGAGGCTCCTGATGATATATTGAGGATTTATGAAGTTATGAAGATGAACTTATGAAGTCTGTGCAAGAAAATTAACATTATTTACAACATCATTACCTGTGTCCTGTGTTCTCAACTGTTGCATAATGACGTGTGTGTGGGTGCATACATAAACTGAAGCTGTTTTTTACAACAGAGAATGAGGACTCATGTGTAGACCTTCACCAGCAGTAACAATGTCTAAACTAAAGCTTAAAATGTAAAAGATAAAATAGCTGATGTTAAAGGGGATGGCATGAAATTTTATGCACGGTCCTACTTGTTCAAATCAGACTACTCTGACAAGAACTGAAAGAGATGACCAAGAACACGAGCGGATGCTGTTTGTTTACAGTGGAGAGTGAGGATGCATGTATTTTATTAGGTGCTTTCACACCAGAGGAAACTTTTCATAGTTCCTAGAACTACTATGGAAGTTCCCGCTTTTTGGTATGTTTGCACCGCAGAAACTAGGAACGTATTCAGTTCTAGGAATTCCGTTTGGGGGAACTGATTTAGCTCCAACTTCAGAGTAGGGTCTAAAACAGTTCTATAGGAACTACCAGTGATGTAAGTGTACACTGATTGACCAAATGCATGCGAAACATCAGCTACCTAACATTTTTAAAAAGCCATGTAAACATATTTATTTCCAGAACTTGGAAAAAAGGGATAATGGCATGTACCCATTGTCTGCAGGGTTGTGTTCTTTTCTCAGCCTCGATGATAACACTGCAAGTTGGCATAAGAGATTAAAGTCAGATTTTCATGCTCTTTTCATCGCATAAATTGTGTTTACATTTCATCTCTGTTATCACGAATTCCACGACACACAACAAAAACAGCTCAGATATCGGCATTTTCCATTCACCGGTTGTCAGAGCCGATCCTCCCTATACACAGAATACGCAAGCTGCGTAGGGCCCCTGAAACACCAGGGGGACCCCTTGCTCTCAAAGACGATTTATTTTAGTTTTGTTTTTGAATTTGGCCAGCGGTTATGAAAACATGAATGATCATTTCTTTTAATGCGGTGCACTGTCACCCTTTCTACGTAAAAATCAGTCAAATCACGTAATGTGAATGTTGTACAGTCTCTTGCTTGAGACTAAAAAATGAGTTGAAAGCATATCGAGCCACGGAAGAGATAACGTTACTGTTTCTCAAGCGCATTTTGTGAGCGCGATTCGCAACGGAGTGAACACAATCCGTTTCATCCATTCGTTCACCCCCCACCCCTCCATAAAAGGAAAAAAAAAAAAAAAACATATTAAAATGGGGTAAAAAGATTGAATGAATTAATTAAACTGAAACTTCTTAAATTTAAGTAAATATAAAAATGTGTGCAGTGTAAAGCTGTGCGTTTAATTGACTAGAAACACCAGAGACCGGATATGTAAAGTATCTTTCCGGGTGAGACTTCCGCGTTAAGGAAAACAATGGATATTCGTGTTGACACGCCCCGTGGAAGAGAGGGTCAGGGTGAGGTTCATCATTTAAAGAGATAAGCAGCTCACTGTGAACAGAGCTGTTTTTGACAAAGTAAAAAGGTTTTGCTTTACACGGCCATTGAAGAATTTTAACCAAAGTATGTTACAGACATTTCATGAAGACCCTAAAGAATCATACCAACTTGAAGAAAATAAGCACCCGGTGTCCCCTTTAAAAAATCTGAAAGACATTCAAGTGTTTTGTTTGAGGCACTTTTAAAAGAGATGTGTTTACATGTTCACCCACAGGATATGAGAAAAGTACTATTTTCCAAACATGGAATCCAAATGGTCAGTCCATTTGGATTCCAGAGTGAATTCATTTTTTTTCAGATGTTTGTCATCTCACATCTTAAATATTTTGGGGTTCTCAGAAGCGGAAACTGTCATAGATGGGTAAAAGTGTGTAGTTTTTGTGTTCCCATTTGTTCCACTAGCAAAAGAAAAAAATCCTCTATAGCATAAACTTTCAAAATACAGAGAGATTTATTATAATAGTCAGAAGAGAAAAAGATGTCAAATATGCCATCACTCCCTCAGCCATTGTGTTAGAAACTCCCACACAGCAGCACTAACTAGTTTTATGTAATTTAATGCAGTGGTATTATAAAGCAAACCACAGTTTCTTTAATAGTTCATTGAAGATCAGGTGAAGCACCTCACTGAGAAGGAAATATATGCAGCAATATGCAACTAAACATGAAAGTACTTAAAGGGTTAGTTCACCCAAAAATGAAAATTAGTCCATGTTTTACTCACCCTCAAGGCATCCTAGGTGTATATGATGATCTTCTTTCAGAGGAATCCAGTCGGAGTTATAATAAAAATGGTCCTGGCTCTTTTAAGCTTTACAGTATAATGGCATGGGCGGGTGTTTTTGTTCAAGTCTGAAAGAAGTCAAATAAAGCACGCGGATCCATATTAGAACATGCCTCACACGGCTCTGGGGTGTGAATAAAGGCCTCCTGTAGTGAATCGATGCGTTTTTGCAAGACAAATATCCATATTTAAAATGATATAAACACCTTTTTCTCACTTCTGCCAACTGTCATAGGTGTAAGTTGTTCTGGCGGATAACGTAGGATGTATGCGTTGCGCACGTGCCTGAGATTCATGACGAACGCGGAGAGAGAACAAAACAAAATGCCGGTCATGAATTAGAAGCACAAAATTTGTAAAGAAAACTGTAGGCGATTTTGATATAAGCCAAGAGGAGACTGGTTTTCCTTTGATAAAGCAAGGAAACAAAGCTTCCTTTGCTCCTGTAAACAAACTTTGATTTTCGCGAGACTCACACGCACATGCACTGCGCCAAAGTCCTTCGTCATCCGCCTTGAACGCGTGTATGACAGTTAGCGGAAGTTACACAAAACTGTGTATATCTTTTTAAAAATGGATATTTTTCTTACAAAAACACATCAGTTCGCTACAGGAGGCTTTTATTCACCCCCGGAGCTGTGTGAGGCACATTTTAATATGGATGGATGTGCTTTATTTGACTACTTTTGGACTTGAACAAAAACACCTGCCCATGCCATTATAAAGCTTGAAAGAGCCAGGACAAATTTTAATATAACTCCGATTGGATTCGTCTGAAAGAAGAAAGTCATATACACCTAGGATGCCTTGATGGTGAGTAAAACATGGACTAATTTTCTTTTCATTTTTGGGTGAACTAACCTTTTACATACTACAAGCTGATCCTAAAACAGCATGCCGGTTGGTTATTATAGTGACCTTACACAAAGACTACCGCAGAATTCGGAACCACATGCTAGTATACTACTCATGAAAAGATATGGTAAAAACAGCAATAGTAGTAACATTAGTATGCGTTTCCGAATTCAGTGTATAGCACACCTCCGGTAGTTTGTGGTAATTATTTTTGTTATGTGTACCTTTAATTGTGCAAGCATGCTTTGCGCACACAAGAGGCGACAGTGCATTGCTGGATTCTAATATTAAACACGTTCATTGTGAGATATTATGCACCTCGGATGATCTCATCTATCAGTGACTTTTGTCTCTTACACAAGGCTATGAAGGTCTGAATAATGACCGTGCCCATATCAGCCAATGACACACGCCTCAGTTCTCCAAAACATCAGCTACTTCGCCCTCTCTGACTAACTGAGTATTTTAGTTTAGGGGAAGTATTTTAATAGTACTCACTGTGCAAAAGCATAAAAATATCTTCAGTGAGTCAGTAAGTGTGTGATTGTATTTATCTGGAAACTCTGTAACATTCATTTCCCAAGTAGTTTTGAGGCGATTGGCTGAACTCACCCGGGCAGGCAAGCATTGACTTCACACGTCTCCTAACACATACCTGTTCAATCTTCCAGGCAAACAACAATCCAGTTTACGCCAGTTTGACATGTCAAGACAGCAAATGCTATCAGCTGATCCTAAAACAGCCTGGCCTAAAATAGTCATCCAACAACAACAACACCTTTGAACATTAACAGCATACCCACATATCTCCTTGTAGATGCCACATGTATACTTTTAAATGGAAAAAAAAAAATCAATTTTTTCAACGAAAACCGCACCATTAGTATTTAAACAGTTCACATAATAATGCAAGTTTTTTTTTTTTTTGTTGTTATTAACTGGAAACAGAAAGAATGCCATTTGCACTTCTGCATATTGAAGTTTGCTACATTACAGTCAATTGAAAAAAATAAATAAAAAATAAAAAAAATAAAAAATAAAAAATTGAAAGATCCAACTGGTCATTTAGGCACAGAGTGTCTTGGCAGATGTATTAGATTATACATGAACGCAAATGAGTCTGTTGAGCCAAAATTAAAATTCTGTCATTATGTACTCACCCTCATATGAATATGCTTTTCATTCCTCCGCAAAATACAAAGAAAGACACTTTAAGAATGTTTTATTATAAAAGCCAATGGGACCCAAAATTTGAAGTTCCAAAAAGGACATAAAGGTAGTGTAAAATGAATCCATATAACTTGGTTGGTGTATTCTGTCTTCTAAAGTGACACAATCTCTTTGCATATTGAAAAAGATTGAAATTCAAGCCTTTATGCACTGTTACATCAAATAAAAAAAAACAATAAAAACACTCATACATGCCAAATATGGTAATGCAAACCTTTTTGTGACATTTGATCCTGTAATGTGAAAGCCGGGAAAATCTTGTGGTGCCAGGACTGGAGCAAGGTTTTTAATGAACCTTGACCAACGATGGAGGTCCCTAATGACAGGTGTTTTTTTTTTTTTTTTTTTTTAAAGAAGCATGAGCAAGTCCTCAACACCAAGAAGATGAAGATGCTCTAGGGGACATTTAGCCCTGACCATGTAATGAATGAGGATGTCATACAAAGATGGAGGCATCCTGGTGGATGGTAAGTGTCGCAGAAGATACCTTATCTTACACGATGCTAATGATCAGGCCAAATGGTGAAGAAACTAATGAGGTTAGATGTTAGCTCAAGTTTAATGTCTGTGTATTCATATTTGATTTTAATTTATATATGCATTGACATTTGACAGTAAATAAAAAAGGGTTACCTTTTTATCTATTTTTAGTAGAAAGTGATCACATGTTGCTTTACTGTAGTTTGACGCTATAAATAAACCTGTTCATTTTGGAGCTGAAGCAAAAAAGTAAGAAATTACACTGGGGAAAAAAAAAATATATATATATACATATATACAGTGGGTACGGAAAGTATTCAGACCCCCTTAAATTTTTCACTCTTTGATATATTGCAGCCATTTGTTAAAATCATTTAAGTTCATTTTTTTTCCCTCATTAATGTACACACAGCACCCCATATTGACAGAAAAACACAGAATTGTTGACATTTTTGCAGGTTTATTAAAAAAGAAAAACTGAAATATCACATGGTCCTAAATATTCAGACCCTTTGCTGTGACACTCATATATTTAACTCAGGTGCTGTCCATTTTTTCTGATCATCCTTGAGATGGTTCTACACCTTCATTTGAGTCCAGCTGTGTTTGATTATACTGATTGGACTTGATTAGGAAAGCCACACACCTGTCTATATAAGACCTTACAGCTCAGTGCATGTCAGAGCAAATGATAATCATGAGGTCAAAGCAACTGCCTAAAGAGCTCAGAGACAGAATTGTGGCAAGGCACAGATCTGGCCAAGGTTACAAAAAAATTTCTGCTGCACTTAAGGTTCCTAAGAGCACAGTGGCCTCCATAATCCTTAAATGGAAGACGTTTGGGACGACCAGAACCCTTCCTAGAGCTGGCCGTCCGGCCAAACTGAGCTATCGGGGGAGAAGAGCCTTGGTGAGAGAGGTAAAGAAGAACCCAAAGATCACTGTGGCTGAGCTCCAGAGATGCAGTCGGGAGATGGGAGAAAGTTGTAGAAAGTCAACCATCACTGCAGCCCTCCACCAGTCAGGGCTTTATGGCAGAGTGGCCCGACGGAAGCCTCTCCTCAGTGCAAGACACATGAAAGCCGCATGAAGGACTCCAAGATGGTAAGAAATAAGATTCTCTGGTCTGATGAGACCAAGATAGAACTTTTTGGCCTTAATTCTTAGCGGTATGTGTGGAGAAAACCAGGCACTGCTCATCGCCTGTCCAATACAGTCCCAACAGTGAAGCATGGTGGTGGCAGCATCATGCTGTGGGGTGTTTTTCAGCTGCAGGGACAGGACGACTGGTTGCAATCGAGGGAAAGATGAATGCGGCCAAGTACAAGGATATCCTGGACGAAAACCTTCTCCAGAGTGCTCAGGACCTCAGACTGGGCCGAAGGTTTACCGTCCAACAAGACAATGACCATATGCACACAGCTAAAATAATGAAGGAGTGGCTTCACAACAACTCCGTGACTGTTCTTGAATGGCCCAGCCAGAGCCCTGACTTAAACCCAATTGAGCATCTCTGGAGAGACCTAAAAATGGCTGTCCACCAACATTTACCATCCAACCTGACAGAACTGGAGAGGATCTGCAAGGAAGAATGGCAGAGGTTCCCCAAATCCAGGTGTGAAAAAAATTGTTGCATCTTTCCTAAAAAGACTCATGGCTGTATTAGATCAAAAGGGTGCTTCTACTAAATACTGAGCAAAGGGTCTGAATACTTAAGACCATGTGATATTTCAGTTTTTCTTTTTTAATAAATCTGCAAAAATATCAACAATTCTGTTTTTTTTTTTCTGTCAATATGGGGTGCTGTGCATACATTAATGAGGAAAAAAAATTAATGGCTGCAATATAACAAAGAGTGAAAAATTTAAGGGGGTCTGAATACTTTCCGTACCCACTGTGTGTGTATATATATTTACATTACACTTATATTTAGTCATTTAGCAGACACTTTTCCAAAGCGACTTACAAATGAGGACAATTGAAGCAATCAAAACCAACAAAAGAGCAACCACATGCAAGCGATATGACAAGTCTCTGTTAGCCTAACGCAGTACACGTAGCAAGGTTTTTTTTTTTTTTTTTTTTATATTTTTTTTTTTTTTTATTTAAACAAGTAGATAGAATATAGAAAAAAAAAAAGCTAGTGTTTTAGTTAAGAAAAGCTAGCAGTTAGAGAATAAATATGCAATTGATAGAGGGTCGTGTGTGTGTTTTTATAAAAAGAAAGGAGATAAATAAAATTAGAAAAGAGAATGCTAGAGTTAGAGGGTCAAATAAAGATGGAAGAGATTGGTTTTTAGCCGTTTCTTGAAGATGGTTAAGGATTCAGCTGCTCGGATTGAGTTGGCCAGGTCATTCCACCAGATGGGAACAATTAATGAAAAAGTCAGAGAAATTGATTTTGTGTCTCTTTGGGAAGACACAATAATGCGGTGGTCACTTGCAGAACGCAAGCTTCTAGAGGGCACATAGGTCTGAAGTAATGAATTTAGGTAAAGGGGTGCAGAGCCAAAGGTGGTTTTGTATGCAAACATTAATGGCTTGAATTTTATGCGAGCCACTATTGGTAGCCAGTGCAAATTGATGAACAGAGGTGTGATGTGTTCTTTTCGGCTCATTAAAGATTAATCTTGCTGCGGCATTTTGGACTAATTGTAGAGGTTTGATGGAATTGGCTGGAAGACCTCCCAAGAGAGCATTGCAATAGTCAAGTCTGGACAGAACAAGAGCTTGAACAAGGAGTTGTGTTGCATATTCCGAAAGAAAGGGCCTGATCTTCCTAATATTATATAAAGCAAATCTGCAGGACCGGGCAGTTTTAGCAATGTGATCTGAGAAATTCAGCTTATCATCAATCACAATTCCAAGGTTTCTGGCTATTTTTGAAGGAGTAATGAGCCTAACTGGAAGGTGAAATTGTGATGAAGTGATGGGTTTGCTGAAACTACAAGCAGTTCTGTCTTAGCTAGGTTAAGTTGAAGGTGATGGTCCTTCATCCAGCAAGAAATGTCTGTTATACATGCTGAGATGCGAGCAGTTATCGTCGGATCATCAGGATGGAATGAGAGGTAGAGTTGAGTGTCATCAGCATAGCAGTGCTATGAAAAGCCATGTTTCTGAATGACAGAACCTAATGATGCCATGTAGACAGAGAAGAGAAGTGGTCCAAGGACTGAGCCCTGAGGCACCCCAGTAGCTAGATGTTGCGACATGGATACTTCACCTCTCCAAGATACCTTGAAGGATCTATCTGAGAGGTAAGACTCAAACCACTGGAGAGCGGTTACTGAGATGCCCTTTCTCAACAGGGTTGACAGGAGGATCTGGTGGTTGACCGCATCAAAAGCAGCAGATAGATCCAGCAAGATATATAAATTCATGTTCATTGTTACACTGTGCATTTTAAATTTGGTTATAATTATTTACAACAAAATATTATGTATTACAACACAAATTTTGAATAATTATAATGCATAATACCCTTTAATAGCCCTTTATAATACATTATACATAAAGGCTTTAAGTAAAGTGTTACCAAATATTTATTTTACCAAAGACAAAAGCATTCATACCAAGTAAAGATTTATTTGAATACTTATTTACTATAAATACTGCCATACTTGTTACTGCCAAAATGTTACTTAAAGGGATTCCTTAAAAAAAAAAAAAAAAAAATATATATATATATATATATATATATATATATATATATATATATATATATATATTCAAGTTGTTACCTGTATTTTTTATTATTATTTTTTTTTCTTCTAAACACACAAAGATGATCATCACTGTTTGGTTACCCATGCTTTTCAAATGATCTTTATCTATATGTTTAACAGAAGAAAGTAACTCATACAGGTTTGGAACAACTGATAAATGAGTAATCAATTACTTTCTTGATATCTTCTTAAATTCTCATCATGTTGAACCTTGCAGGAAGAGAGCTGCTCCAAACCTGGTGTGTTCAGTCAGACCTTTAGCACAAGTCAAGTGTTGTGTTTAATAGTGAACACTTTAACCTTGTTCACAAGGATTCAGTCCAGTCTCATGGGAATCAGCGAGACCTGAACAGATGGGGGAGGGCTGTCTCCGTCAGAGAGAGTCCTCCGGGAGGCAGACTGGTGAAGCCTGACGACGGTGGGGGAGGGATGTGGTTTATGTGCGTGTGTGTGTAAGGAGACAGAGAGAAAGAGTGGAAGGCTTCTGACGCAATCAGACTCGTTGTGGGATGTGTGTGACGTCCAGACAGCCATGTAAATCATGAGCGCAGTGAAGAAGAGGCTGGCTCCAGCCTAACTGCCCAGTCAAGCGTGGCCTTTCACAGGCAGAGCTCTGGATCACAGGAATATCCACTCCGGATAAACAGATGACAGAATAAACACAGGACACCACACTACAACACTGAAAGCTGCTACATGTTCAGCCTCACTATGATTATGTCTTAAAATTATGATAAGTACATGAAGATAAAACGTTAGATCAGTCTGTGCAATAACAATGTGTTAGTCTTATTACTTTTACTTTTTAAAGCAGTAAAAAGTAAATGTATGTTTGATTCCTATACATTTATCAATACTACAAACCAACATTTGATTCCAAACAAGCCACTGACAGTTTAAATATGCGACCATGTTATTGAATCTGCTATTATTTTATTTTATTTTATTTTATTTTATTTTATTTTATTTTATTTTGTTTTGTTTTGTTTGTTTGTTTGTTTTTAATTTCCAGACAATGCAAGTCAAAACAAATAGACAATCCCAATATTTTGAAGAAGAAGAAGAAGAAGAAGAAGAAGAAGCAAACCCCATATTAAAAAGAAAGTAAACAGTTGATATATTTAGTTTGATCTTGGATAATGGGTTTCAAAGGGCTTGCATATTCCATGACATACTGTTTGTTATAAAAGATAAAGAAAAAAAAAAAAAAAAAAAAGACTTTTTTAATCGGTACAAATTTAATTTGTACAAAATAAGAGGCATTTACTGCTACAGAATTAAATCAAACTTTAGTGCCTTGGATTAAACATATAAGCATCACCAATAAAATGTAGACATGATGACATTTCCAAACATCCCTCTTTTAAAACTTTACTAAATTACTAAATCAATTACAAAAAAAAAAAAAAAAAAAAGAAAAGAAAAGAAAAATGAATTTCAAGACATATCTTCTGAAAACAAGAAAACAAGCAATTTTGGTTTTAATCATGCCCTTTAAGAAGATGGTTTGTGTAGTTTGACAAGATGAGACACTGCTACCTCAACAGCTGCCTGTTTCTCGGTCGGGTGGAATAATGTTGCCGTGGAAACCGTTAACATGGCAATTAATATTTTGTCAAGCTGCCATTGTGCTGATTCTTCCAAGACAGTTTTGGGTGACTGACTAAGGCCTGTTTTACATTGCATTTATTTTAGTGCCCATATTAACAGGTTACAGTATTCACAGAACCCACTCGAGCATCTTGCTGTCTAGCAGGAGTCTTCTGCAGCTTCAACGAGGAGCCTATGTTTACCAAAGTCAATAGAAAATATGGAAATGTAAATCTTATGCAATGTAAGCTTTTTATAAAGCCACATAAAATGCTGGAGCAAACTATTCATCCATGGATTGAAAAATCATTTGGACTTGATGCGAAATGCCAGAAACACAAACCATTTTATTAAACCACTATGTTCCCGACAGCTATTTCAGTCATTATTTAAAATCTACAAGTTAGAAATGTTATCAAGAGTGCAAATGTAAAACTGTAAAATATAAAGCTACTGTATAGAGCTGTAAAAATGTGAAAATATCTTGAGCTTCTAAGCATTTAACCTCTTGGTGATCTTTATTAATTGCCTTTTTTCCTATCAAATATTTTAGCAATCATCCTGACCTAGATATTATTTAAACCTTTTTGAAATCAGACATTGCATTACCATGGAAATGCTACTTTAAATCCTTTTAGTGGGCTCCTCTCCCTAGTGGGCAGTGTCATGTGTCTTATTACAACATTTACTACAATATTTTATAATCAAAACTTGTTCTAATCTTGACAAAACCCATACCACTGGAAAGGTCTGAAGGTTCAAGTTGATGATATTTTGCGACAGAAGTAAGAAGAAAGAAGAAATTTATAAATTTGTGACAGGAAAATGCATTTTAAAAAGTTCAATGGAATTTCGGCGTCAACCAGTGGCTATTTTTGGAATAGTGCCTAAACAAAATCTTTTAGCTAAAATCTATCATAATAAAAAAATATTTATTTATTTATTTATTCAAAAAAAAAAAAAAATCACCTTCAAAATTAGAACATAACATAGTTAGACATATGGCTTTGATTTTATAGTAATTTTAGATGCCAACATATTTTGTAAAATATTTTTAATATAAAATATATATTTAATTACAGTACATTTTTTAAAGAAAATTTTAACTTTTGTACATTTTCATAAAAAAAAAAAAAAAAAAAAAAAAGTTTTAGTTTCAATTATCTGGTCTTTGAATTCTTTAAAAAGAATTCAACCTTAGGTCTGTATTCCAAAGTGTTCATGAACTAAATTTCCATATCTATCTTAAAAACTACTTGCCAAACTCACATTCCAGTAGCAAATTTTAAATAGTTATAAATAAGGATGTAACAATTCACTCAACTCACAATGCAATATGAGTCACAATACTGATTTTATGATACAATTTTTTTCACTATTTATTTATTTATTTTATTTTTTTAACAAAATTAGATTTAAGACACATTTTGCTTGGACAAAATGCTGCACATTTCTTTGTGCAATTGAAATATGACAACTAGCAAAACTAAATTTAAATTCTAAAAGAAATCCCAAATCAAATAAATAAATAAGACAAATAAAAGAAATCTCTAACAAACTGAGACTTTGCTCTTTCCATTTAAAAACAGAGGCAGCCAATGTCCTTGAATCACGATCCAAACAAAGATGCTGCATACAGGTATAGATTGTATAATTTCAAAATTTGTAGCAAAAACAGAATGGTCTGACTTTAGTTTTGTGAAACTATGCTATATAAAACATATAAACAGCAGATGAGCTGAATGAAAATACAAATTCACTCTCTGCCAGCAGGTGGTACTTATGGAAAAGCAGCGCTGTGCTTATAAACACTACCTTAATATGCATTATATTGAGGCAAGATGAAAAGAAAATACTATATAAACTTTTCTGAAGACAATCAGTTCCCCTCAGAGATACATTCATATAAACTCCTACCTAGTTGTATCACGATTTGTTTAATATCTCAACCGATTTGAATCATCACATATTTGTGTTGGTTTTCAGCCAGGTCAGGGTGCATCGCTACATCCCTAGTTATCAACCCCCAAATTACATTAAAAACTCTATATTTTATGTTGCTCCTGCCATTGAGCATGCGCAGTGTAGAGCAAGACTGAGCACACGTTTCGTGACACAAACCATTTAACGGCTATTTTTAAGAGTATCTGGAGCTCCTAATTGCAGCTGCATTGATGTTGTCAACAAACAGCAAGAACTGTCATAAATACCAAGTGATTAATGACTTTGCAGATTGCTGATTGGATAGAGCTGCCACATTCAATTTCTCCCATTCTCCCATTCAATACAAGTAGTCTGCCTCAGCTGTTTCTATTCAGTAAATCTGACAGAATGCAGATGATTTAAAGGGATAGTTTACCCCAAAATGAAAATGCTGTCATTAATTATTCACCCTCATGTCGTTCCAAACCTGTAAGACCTTTGTTAATCTTTGGAACACAAATTAAGATATTTTTGATGAAATCGGAGATCTCTCTGACCTTGCATAGACAGCAATGCAACCACAATGTCCTCAGTCCCAGAAACGTAGCAAGGACATCGGTAAAACAGTGCGTGTGACATCAGGGGTTCAACTTCAATTTTGCGAAGCTATGAGAATACTTCTTTTTTGTGCGCAAAGAAAATAAAAATAACAATTTATTCGACAATTCTTCTCCCCGAGTTATCATCTTCTGCCATTTTGGAGAGTAATGTGATGCATGTACGCGCTTTCCCCAGAATGTAATCAACGTAGTCAGTGTTGTTTACGTTCAGGAGAAAATGTGCGCATGCTGAACATAAACAACGCTGATTACATTTCTAGGACTGGGAACATTGCAGTTGCATTGCTGTCTATGCAGGGTCAGAGAGATCTCAGATTTCATCAAAAATATCTTAATTTGTGTTCCGAAGATGAACAAAGGTCTTACGGGTTTGGAACGACATGAGGGCGAGTAATTAATGAAAGAATTTTAATTTTTGGGTGAACTAGCCTTTTAAAGGAGATTTGTAAAGAAAAATGTCGGAGGATTTTGATATAAGCCAAGAGGAGACTGGTTTTCTCGCGAGACTCGCGAGACTAGCATATCTCAGAGGTGCATACATCCAACGTCATCCGCCGGAATGGCTTCCTCGTACGACAGATAGCGGATGTGAGAGAAAAGTGTTTATAACATTTGAAATATGGGTATTTTTCTTACAAAAAGGCATGGATTCACTACAGGAGGCATTTATTCACCCCCTATGTGCTCAGCTATGTGAGGCATGTTTTATTATGGATGCGCGCGTTCTATTTGACGTCTTGTGGACTGTTCAACAGAAACACCCACAATGATAATGCTTGGAGGGGCCAGGACAATTTTTTATATAACTCCAATTGGATTCGTCTGAAAGAAGAAAGTCATATACACCTACGATGCCTTGAGGGTGAGTAAAACACAGGCTAATTTTCATTTTTGGGTGAACTAACCCTTTAAGCTTTAATTTATGGTTTATGTGTCAATGTTGTAGAATAATTACCACGTGGATGTAAACGTGACCTCTTTTCTTCTGTGAATTAGATTTCATAATGATCAAGTTCTAACTAAGATATAAGTCTTAATGGCCAGCTCCTCATATCATTTTTAACTGGATATGGTCATTAATAAAACAAATACTCATGTAGAAACTACTTTACTTTCTGTGCAGAGCTGCTGGTACGCAGCAGAAACGCTGTCAGTGTGAAAGCATGATATGAGCCTCCTGTGGTGCCACTTACTCGCTGGTTAATCATGTGGTGTGAAACAGGCCAAATACAGAAGCACAGTCATCCTGTTTTCAGTTTTAACTGAGCGATGACTGAATAATGCTTGAGGCGTTACTGGTGTAGCCCACTGCAGTCACCTGTCTACAAACACATATGACAGAGCGACACAGGCTGAATGAGTCAAGCGGGAGAAGAGGAGCGGCGTCTGATAGACAGGGTTGAGATGTGAAGATGAGCAGCCAGTGCCAGCCCAGGACAGCGACTGTCTTCACGTTGACTTGATTTGTGCATTGCGGACAAACATATCGTAACACTGAGAGATTACAGCTGTTTGTACATGTCTGCATGTCGATGTGTATCAGCATCAGAGGTAATATGGCTTAGGACATTCTTTGAAAAGCTTGCACTGTATGATTAAAGGCTGGAATACACAACATGACAGATTTTGAAACACTCATCCGAGCTAACAGGGAATGTTGTCAACCTTCACTAACATCATATAAATGTTAGAACAAAACATTCTTGAAGTAATGTTGTCATAAAATTACTGATATTTGAAATACATTCTTGTAACATTGAGAGAAAATTTTCTTAGAACAACAATCTCAGAACGTCCTCAAGATTTTCCTCTCATAATGCTGAGGGGAAACGTTCTTATAGAATATTACAAATAAACTTTCAAATAATGTTATATTTTGGATGAAAGTAAGAACGTTTTAAGAAATGTTTTGTAACCTTCATTTTAACATTCTTATTACAAATAAACATTAAAATAATGTTATATTTTGGGTGAAAATAAAAAAAAATAACTTTTTATGAAACGTTTTGTAATCTTCAAATAACGTTATATGCATGACAGTAAAACATGACATTTTAATGCTCATAACACTACAAATAAACATTCAAATAAGATTATATTTTGGGTGACAATAAAGTAAGAATATTTTAAGAAATGTTTTTGAAACCTTCAAATAATGTCATAGTCATGACAAGAAGACTGGACATTTTAATATTTTAGGAATATTTCAAAACCCAAAATTTGTTACCTAGGATATACTGCCAACTTTGTAGATAGTTACAGAAGAAAAAATGGGCATCATACATTAAACAACAATATCAGACTCTAAAATTGTTCCAAACACAACAAACTTATTCAGAAACACACGCCTTGTTGCTATAAAAACTCAAATTTTGGGGTCAAATAAGAGAACAGCTCAGAAATGAACTCAAACTCATAAATTAATAAATAACACACATTCTGTATTAACCAGAATCATAAAAATCCAATAATTATAGTTTTAACAAGTTATCAGACAGCTATCCAGAATTATTAATTTCAGTCCTATCTAAATTCACAGTACTCAGGCTAAACTTGCACTGTTTCAGATGAGTTGCAGTGTGGTTTGAAGGAGGTGCTAGACAGTGACATGTCATGGCTGTGACCGGAGACTGTGATATGATTAGCATGCAGTGTGGATTTTCGATCATTCAGCGATATATATACCACTAATTAATATCCACTTTATACATATAGATTTTGGTGTTATAGTTACTGTTTGAACATGAAAGCTGGGTTTTGTAGAAATGCATTGGCTAGTATTGGTTTGGTGAAAATTATAGTACAGTATAGAAAGTCCGAATCCACTGTCTGGTACCAGGTTTCAGCCCATCTCTGTTTATGGATTTTATGTAAATGGAGTCTTGCCTGTGAGCAATTGTCCATCAGATGAGACGCTCAGACCTGATCCCACTGAGTAAGATGGATTAGATTGTCGGCTATAGGAACATCCACTCTTAGACAACAGATCTGCTCTAAAATCTGAAGAGGCACCTGAAAATAAGACACCTGGAATTATGTAAATAAAGCTAAACTCTGCAACTGAGCATACCATGTGAAAAAAAAAAAGAAAAAATGCTGTTAATTTACTCACTCTCAGGCCATCCAAGACATAAGTGACTTTCTTTTTTCAGTAGAAAAGTAAAGGGAAAATTTGTAGCCGTACTCATTTTCCTTGGTTATTCATGATATGCAAGTCCACAGCTAACGTCACTTTGAGAGTCAAACAAGTAGGTACAGGAAGCACAAAATCAATCCCTGTGGATGCTGATGATATACTGAGATCTTATGCAGTGAAATGACACGATTGTGCAAGAAACTGAGAATTATTTACAATAGTATTACCTGAAATCCCGAGCCTCAGAGAACGGTTCTGGAGCTCAAGCTTTCTGTCACATGGTGACTTAAGGCCCATTCACACTAGGAACGATAACTATAAAGATAATGATTAAGATATAGTTGAAAAATTGTTCTCAATATTAGAGAATAGCAGAGTCCACACCACAGCTGTAATGATAAAGGCACAGAAAAACAATGTTTTTTTTGTTTTTTTCCAGCTTATGAACAATAAAAATTTTGACAGCCAATCATAATCAATCCTGATGTCACAAGCTCAAGAATTTAAAGCGGCAGATGAGCGTGCACTTCGAATAAACAGAGGATATTGTTTGCTGGTGTGGACGCTAATATTATTATCTTTATAGTTATCGTTCTTGGTGTGAATGAGCCTTTATGAGTGGTGACAAAACCATGCCTGAACTGATGCCATTGTTGTTTACAACAAAGAGGAAGGATGCATGTGCAGACCAAACCAGTTCACCACCAGTAATTAAAGCATAACCTGGCATCACAGAGGCTGATGATGCCACATTCTGCACACACGTCCTTCCTCTCTATTGTAAGCAAAAATGGCGTCAGTAACGTGCTACCACACATATATCATTATGTGACAGAAAGCTTGAGCTCCAGACTCTTGAGTGTGCAGAAAACCATATTGCACAGACTGATTGTATCGCTTTATAAGATCTAAATATGTCATCAGCAGCCTTGGATTTTAATGTTGTATTTCCTGTACTTTCTTCTTTGTTTCTCAAAGTTACAGCACCCACTGACTTGCATATTATAAATCACCAAGAACCTTGGGTTTGGTTAAAAATCATCTTTAATGTTCTAATGAACTCATCTACATCTTGGATTGCCTGAATGTGAGTAAACTAACATTAAATTTTCATTTTTGGGTGAATTATCCCTTTAAATCATAGGTCTTCATCCTTGCTTCTGGGGACCCATATGGGATAATCTTGTACAAATACACACAAACCAGCTAATCAAGGTCTTCAGGATCACTCGAAAAGTCACAGGAGAGGTGTACTGAAGCAGTATAAACTTTGCAGGACAGTGGGTTTCCAGGAGCAGGACTGAAGACCTCGGGCCTCTTTTATAAAATTGCGTAGAAATCATCCTACATTTTTGTCCTACATCCTACATCTTACAATCATTTCTCAAATGTGTGTATGTATGATTCAGAGAACGGATGCACACACAAAAAAAAATGTGCGTACACCTTTCTTTCAGATGTGAAATTTATAGATCGCAAATGACCTTGAAATTGTGCGCATTTGAATGTTTCAGATCTCCACCTTTTAAACACCACCTAATTAATGTCATTAGCATATAATAGAGCACAGTCAGTCTCCAATTACTTTACTTAAAGGGGTCATCGGATGCAACATTCACTTTTACAAGTTGTTTGAAAATACAACCCAAATTCCAGAAATGTTGGGAAGTTTTTTAAATTTGAATAAAATGAAAAGTAAAAGACTTTCAAATAACATGAGCTAATATTTTATTCACAATAGAACATAGAGAACATAACAAATGTTTAAAATGATAAATTTTACACTTTTATCCACTAAATGAGCTCATTTCAAATTTGATGCCTGCTACAGGTTTCAAAAAAGTTGGCACGAGGGCAACAAAGGGCTGAAAAAGCAAGAAATTTTGAAAAGATTCAGCTGGGAGAACATCTAGCAACTAATTAAGTTAATTGACATCAGGTCTGTAACATGATTAGCTATAAAAGGGATGTCTTAGAGAGGCCGAGTCTCTCAGAAGTAAAGATAGGCAGAGGCTCTAGAATCTGTGAAAGAGTGCGTAAAAAGATTGTGGAACACTTTAAAAACAACGTTCCTCAACGTCAAATTGCAAAGGCTTTGCAAATCTCATAATCTACAGTGCATAACATCATCAAAAGATTCAGGGAAACTGGAGAAATCTCTGTGCGTAAGGGACAAGGCCGAAGACCTTTGTTGGATGCCCGTGGTCATCGGGCCCTCAGATGACACTGCATCACTCATCGGCATGATTCTGTCATTGACATTACTAAATGGGCCCAGGAATACTTCCAGAAACCACTGTCAGTAAACACAATCCGCCGTGCCATCTGCAGATGCCAACTAAAGCTCTATCATGCAAAAAGGAAGCCATATGTGAACATGGTCCAGAAGCGCCGTCGTGTACTGTAGGCCAAGGCTCATTTAAAATGGACTGTTTCAAAGTGGAAATGTGTTCTATTGTCAGACGAGTCCAAATTTGACATTCTTGTTGGAAATCATGGACACCGTGTCCTCCGGGCTAAAGAGGAGGGAGACTTCGCAGCATATTATCAGCGTTCAGTTCAAAAGCCAGCATCTCTGATGGTATGGGAGTGCATAAGTGCATACGGTATGGGCAGCTTGCATGTTTTGGAAGGCACTATGAATGCTGAAAGGTATATAAAGGTTCCTCTTCAGGAACTCGAGCTGCATCCGGAGATGCTTTGGGGAACGTCATGAGCGTGAGCGGCTCTGAATATCGTGTGTAATCAGTCCAAATGATGGGCAAGGCGTCACGGGCGGGTGACGTAATGACCAGCTGGTATAAAAGCACATGCGGTGGAACCGGCATCAGCTTTTTGTCATTCAGCAAAAGTGCTCTGTGTGTGTTTGTTCAAACTCTTTGTTGTGAGTCTTATTTAGTGTTGTCTGTCCTGCCACTTTGAAGCTACACATAAGGTCGATTGTATCCTTTGCATACAAAAAAGAGAATCAGTATGTCAAAGAGATATTTAATCGATCACTCTAACAAGGGCAAGAGCAGCTCACATTTCAGATCATGTGTTTCTCCCTGCGGACGCTTCATGGTCCCAGGTGATACACATGATTTGTGCGTGCTCTGTTTGGGAGCGGAGCATGCACGGTCGGCTCTCGAGGGAGCCGGCTGTGTGCATTGCGTGCGTTTTCTGATGCTCATCCTCTGAGAAGGGTGAATGCGAGTGCGCCGAGGCTCTGCCCCCTGTGTCGTCCCAGTGTGAGGAGCGCGGTTATAGAGTGATGCCTTGGGTGGAACAGACACTCGCGAGCTATCTGTCCCCTGATGCTGCATCATCTATGAAGGCCGTCCTTGCCCTCCAAGTCACTGCGAACAACATCAGCACTTGTGGGCAAGGGGTACGTGGTGAGCGCGAGGCCATGAGCTCCAATGAAACAGCATCACGGAGCTCAGGAGAACCGCTGATTTGGCCCTCCGCATCACCAAGGAGACCGCCCACGCTATTGGGTGGTCTATGGCAGCCATGGTGGCAGCGGAGAGGCATCTCTGGTTGACCTTGTCTGACATTAAAGACAGACAGGGTCTTCCTATTGGATGCCCCGTTTGCGCCTCTGGGTCTGTTCGCCGACGCGGTCGATACCGTCGTCGACAGACACCAGGAGGCTCATACACAAGCGGCAGCGTTCCAGCGGTTCTTGCCTCGTCACCCTCTAGCTCAGGCAGCTGCTGAGCGTGAGCAGCCGTCACCACGTGCTGGCTCCTCATACAGGGAAGCGCAAAAACAGAGGTGGCAAGCGATGCTCTGGGCCAGGGCCTTCGAAGCCGAAGACGGACCTGCGGGTCGTACTTCAGGCTAAGAAGTCCTCGGCTAAAAAGCCCTGACGCCCATGGCCCAGGGCTTATGAGGGTAGCCCCCACTGGAGAGGAAGGGCTTGTAACGCGGTTCTCGGTGCCCGTTCTCCCCCAGTGCCCTCAGGAGGTCGGTCTGCCAACCCTGCCACGTACGGTGTTCCAGGGCGCAGTGGTCTCCAGCGAGCACACATCTCAGTTTCTTCTGCCCGGAAACGTAGCGGGGCTGAGATGCTCGCCACCCCTTCGGGGGTCTCTTGAGCAGCTAGGTCGGTTGTCTCCTGCCGGTGTGCCATCCAGGGCACCGAGCTAGCTGCTCTGAGTATACCAGAGGCCAGTCTTGAAAGACTGGTTCCCTTAGGAGTCACCTGGCGGTGTGGGAGCCTCTGCCAAGCGTGTCTTTGCCAAGCGTGGGTCTTGCCTAGCAGGCTTTGGCTCTACCATAGTCTCCTGGAGATGATGCTGGTCTGAGGACCATGGTTTCAATAGGAGACTTCAGCCCAACAGAGTCCTGATCCCTATGGCTCAGGATTATGGAGGGCAGGCCCCTCTGAGGAAGAACGGTGTACACCGCAGTGCATGGTGCCCGTCTCTCCTCAGTGCCCTCAGGAGATCGGCCTGCCAACCCTGCCACGTACGGTGTTCCAGGGCGCAGCGATCTCCAGCAAGCACACATCTCAGTTTCTTCCGCCCGGAAATGTAGCAGAGCTGAGATGCTCGCCACCCTTTCGGGGGTCTCTTGAGCAGCTAGGTCGGTTGTCTCCTGCCGGTGTGGCGTCCAGGGCACCGAACTAGCCGCTCTAAGTATACCAGAGGCTAGTCTTGAGAGACCGGTTCCCTAGTAGACTATTTGTGCTACTGCCAAATGTGTCTCAGTGGGTTGCCTCGTTCTAGGGGGTCATTCCCACTCCGGTGGGCCCCGAGCAGGCTCTGGTAATGGGACGAGAAGCTGACACTCTCTTGAGGAAGGAGGCTATTGAGGTGGTCCCTCCTCGTATATGAGAGTCTGGGTTCTACAGCTGGTACCTCATCGTTCCAAGAAGGATGGAGGGCTGCCATCCTTCCCTATCTAGGAAGTCCCTGAGGTTTGCTTTGGGGGCAAAGGTTACCAATACCGGGATCTTCCTTTCTGGCCTTGCACTCTCACCTCGCACGTTCACGAAGTGTGTGGATGCTGCTCTGGCTCCTTCGTGATCCCAGGGCATCCGCATACTCAACCACGTGTATGATTGGTTGATATTAGCTCAATCAGAGCTGATTGTGGTTCGGCATCGAAATGTCATTCTCACTCACGTGAAAGAGCTGGGGTTAAGACTTAACGCCAAGGAAAGTGTGCTTTTTCCGGTTCTGAGAACCACTT
The DNA here is from genome assembly GCA_039654775.1 of Spinibarbus caldwelli. Lineage (NCBI taxonomy): Eukaryota > Metazoa > Chordata > Actinopteri > Cypriniformes > Cyprinidae > Spinibarbus > Spinibarbus caldwelli. The sequence goes on from CM077244.1 coordinate 30,781,481, forward strand.
ATCTGGGCGTGGTGGGGATTCGCTCACGATGCAGGCTCGTATGACACCTGCTTGGTTCGAATTGATCCTCAATGCAGTCGCGAGAGTGAGAGAACGCTGGTCACTCACTGTAAAGCAGTTTCAGAGACTGCTGGATCTCATGGCAGCTGCGTCCAATGTGGTTTTGGCCTGCTGTACATGAGACCCTTACAGTGGTGGCTCAAGACAAAGGGGTTCTCCCTGAGGGGAAACCAGCTTCGCATGCTCAGGGTCACGCGGCACTGCCTTCGTGCCTTAGACATGTGGAGACAACCTTGGTCTTGTCTCAGGGCCCGGGGCTGGGAGCTCCTTGTCGCCGCGTAACGCTAGCGACGGACGCGTCCCTCACTGGTTGGGGAGCGGTCATGAGTGGCCACCCTGCCCGTGGTCTGTGGAGTGGTCGCCATCTCACGTGGCATATCTATCGCCTAGAGATGCTGGCCGTGCTGCGTGCACTGAAGTATTTCCTCCCAGACCTGAGAGATTGCCATGTGTTGGTGCGCACCGACAACACATCGATGGCCGCCTATATCAACCACCAAGGAAGTCTGTGCTCTGTGCCAGATCCTTGTGTGGGCCAAAGGGTATTTTCCCTGGGCATCTCAATATGGGAGCAGACGTCCTGTCGAGACAGGGGCCAAGGCCTGGGGAATGGATGCTTCACCCAGATGTGGTTAGGCAGATCTGGAGAGTGTTTGGCAGGTGGACCTCTTCGCTACGAGAGAGACAGCGCAATGTCTCCTCTGGTACTCTCTAGTTCATCCAGCTCCACTGGGGCTGGATGCTATGGTACAGACGTGGCAGAGGCTTCGTCTGTACGCCCTTCCCCTGATCGCTCTGCTTTTGGGAGTTCTGGCGTGAGTGCGCAGGGACGAGGTCAGTCTACTTCTGGTAGTACTGTTCTGGCTGGGCCGAGTATGGTTCTCAGACCTGATTTCTCTACTCGACGGCTCTCCACGGGAGATTCCCATCAGGAGGGATCTCCTCTCAAAGGCGAAGGGCACGCCCCCGCCTAGAGCTGTGGAAGCTGTGGGTGTGGTCTCTGAGGAGGCACAACTCATAGATTCCGGTCTCTCAACCGAGGTTGTTGAGACCATGCTCCAATCCAGAGCTTTCTCGACGAGGAAACTGTACGCCTTGAAGTGGAAACTTTTCACTTCTTGCTGCGGAGACCGCCAGCTCGACCCAGTTAACTGCCCGATTGGTACAGTTCTGGAGTTCCTGCAGGCCCGACTCTCCGCAGGGTTGACCCACTCCACCTTGAAGATTTTGTGGCGGCAATATCGGCCTACCACGCCTCTCTTGGTGGACAGTCAGTGGGCAGAAACCCCTTGGTTACACGTTTCCTCCACGGTGTGCTGAGGCTGAAGCTTCCAGTACATCCCATCATGCTGCAGGCCTTCTGTCCTCCTGACCAGCAGAAGCACAATTGTATGTGTCTAGTGCGAGCACTGGACGCATACATCCACAGAGCTGCCATGTGGAGAAAGTCGGACCAATTGCTAGTTTGCTATGGTTCCCCTAAGAGAGGTCTGGCTGCTACGTAGCAGACCCTCAGCCGGTGGATAGTGGATGCCATCAAAACTGCTTATGAGTTCTCTCAGTTCCCTTCGCCGACGGGAGTCAGAGCTCATGCTACCCGAAGTGTGGCGGCCAATCTAAGGCCTTTCTCGCAGGTGTCCTAACACAGGACATCTGCAACGTTGTGGGATGGTCCACGCCTCTGACCTTTGTTAGGTTCTTGGCCTCGATATGGGCCACTCCAGGCTCTTCCGTTCACTTGCCCTCGTTATGCTCCTGAGGGATACACACAGGGCAGGGACTTGGAAGTCTGGCGGCGTGGGCATCTTGTTCCCCAAAGCGTCTCCGGACATAGCTCGAGTTCCTGAAGAGGAACACCTCGGGTTATGTATGTAACCCTGGTTCCTCGAAGGAACGAGACGCTGCGTCTCGGTGCCACACTTCCTGCATCCCTGCCAGTGTTTTGCTTCATTCCTGACACCGGTTTCAGCGCATGTACTTTTATACCAGCTGGTCATTACGTCACCCCGCCCGTGACGCCTTGCCCATCATTTGGACTGATTACACACAATATTCGATAGCCGCTCACGCTCATGACGTTCCCCAAAGCATCTCCGGACACAGCGTCTCGTTCCTTCGAGGAACCAGGGTTACATACGTAACCTGAGGCGTTTTAGAACAACATATGCTCCCTCCAGACGACGTCTATTTCAGGGAAGGCCTTGTGCATTTCAGCAGGACAATGCAAAACCACATACTGCAGCTATTACAACAGCATGGCTTCGTAGTAGAAGAGTCCAGGTGCTGAACTGGCCTGCCTGCAGTCCAGATCTTTCACCTATAGAGAACATTTGGTGCATCATTAAATGAAAAATAGGTCAAAGATGACCACAAACGCTTCAGCAGCTGGAAACCTATATCAGGCAAGAATGGGACCAAATTCCAACACCAAAACTCCAGAAACTCATAACCTCGATGCCCAGTCGTCTTCAAACTGTTTTGAAAAGAAGAGGAGATGCTACACCATGGTAAACATGCCCCCGTCCCAACTATTTTGAGTCCTGTAGCAGGCATCAAATTTGAAATGAGCTCATTTTGTGCATAAAATTATTATCAGTTTAAACATTTGATATGCTATCTATGTTCTATTGTGAATAAAATATTGGCTCATGTGATTACTTGATTGGCTCAAGTAAACAGTCTCATGAGAACAGCCACGGAAGAGAGGGGCGGGGTGAGCAGAGCTCATTAGAGTTTAAAGTGACATTCACTAAAACGGCTTGCTGAAAACAGAGCTGATTTTGACAAGGTAAAATGGTGTTATTGTACACTACCATCGAGAACTTTTAACCAAAGTATGTTATAGACTTTTCATTAAGACCCTAAAGAATCATATCAACTTGTGGAAAATGGGCATCCGATGACCCCTTTAAGAAATACGAGCAGCAAGAATTGCTTAAATTTCCAAATACCTGCAGTACTCGGACACCGAAAAGTGTGTATGTCTGCTTAGACCCAGACATGGCACTAAGAAGTTTTCCAAGTCAAAAGGGGGTTTATTTTTATTTTTTATTTATTTATTTTTTTAAACCTGAACGTTGGTGTGGATTTTAGTGTATGCACATTCTACACACAATTTATAAATGAGGCTCATAGGCTTCAAATAAAAGAGATGGTGCCTTTAGATTTCAGATATAAATGTTTTCTAAACATTTATGTTCTGACAAGAGTAAAGACTTTTTTCATATGGAAATTGTGCACTAATTCAACTGACATTAGCAACATTTGAAGCCACAGTGTTTGGGATTAAGAATCATATTTACTATCAAGTGTGATTTTTGCCAAACAGTTTTGCTTATACAATATTGTTGCAGCTGGCTTTTTAAATTAAATAAGCACAGACACCCTGTTGGGTGCTTCAATAGCTACACTTTTTTTCAGTAAGTGGCTCATCTCATACCGTCTCACAAGTCTGTTGCATTCAGCACCTGATATTTAGTTATGCCAGTATTTATAAAACTAAATCAATGTCAGTTCAGAAACTGTGTGAATTTGTTGTCCATTTTTTGACACTAGCTACATTAAATTAGACAAGCAATTACACTCACTGAAGCCACTTCTTAAAATAAATATTTTATTTTCAATGAAAATAAATACATTTTCTTAAGATAGAATCAACAACATTTAAAAAAAAGCATTTGTGGAAGCATGGCGACAGTACATGACAGCACATAGTTTGAAATAAAACATACAATCGCACCTGCAAGGGACATTCTGACGCATCTGCGGGGTGGTTTGTAATTTACAGACTGACAAACTCAAGTAGCATTCGTTTAAGAGTTTTAACAGAACGAAACAAAAATGAACATGATTGGATCACTGGTAATGTGAAAAATCATTCAATCATCAATTACAAATCTACAGATTGATTTTCTGTTTCTAGATGTGGTTTGTTTATAATTATCCAAGTTTCCCAAATTACACAATAAGTATATAGGGGGAGATGTTCCAGTCTCTACTGATATGAGAAATGCGGCTGATGAAATCAAACTCGGAATTTTCCCGTTCCTTACGAATCAAAGCCCTAAACAATCAGCCAAGATAGAGTTGTAAAACACAGGATATGACCCATCAAGTTGTTTGTGCTTTTTTTTTTTATTTTTATTTTTTTATTCGGTGGCAACTGTTCACAATCCCAAGCCGTATGTACAGCAATTACCCGAGCTGGGGAGGGTAGCATCGAGGGAGTTGAGCCTGGCTCTGGCGGAACAGATTAACCTACTAGTACTGTATGCTGTGCTATTTCCATACCAACCCAACCCCCACAGAGAACTCAAGAACTGGCAATATAACGACACAGGAAGTTGTCAAACTCAGCAGGCCGGCCATTCCCAACTCCTGATTATACCCTGAGCGATAGCAAGCAAATGAACATGTCCATTTTGTAATTATCAGGCCATCTGAGATGACCATGCTGGCCTCAATTAACAAGAAGGTTGCAAGTGTAATTTAAATGTAATCAGGTTTAAACCTGCAGTGTTTGGGGAGCGAAGAGGGAAGCAACATTTTATGTTAGTTTGTAAGGTTGGCTCATCAGGAAATTGGTGTTATGGTTAGTGGTTGTTTCGAACAGTAGTTCAACTATTGACATTCAGGTTAATTTAGAAACAAGTGGAAGGTTTAATCCTTTACGCAGCATGTGGTCCACGTTCTTCACTACAATTAGGAGCATATGAGCAAACACTACATAACAGCTGGAGTTTCAATGCCACCTGTTTGAATCATACAAAGACAGCAGTTTCTTCCTCATTCCATGGAACAAGGTAAGAATGTCTACAGTGAATATTGATCTGTATCGGTGTAAAAAAACTATAAGGCAGTTTAGACTCGTCAGCAGGGAGCACAGGCTGAACGTTTGGTAAGGGAGGCTACAAAACATTCCACCATTTTCCAGGCAAGTTTTTCTAACAGAAATATTCCTGAAAGTATCAAGACACATCCTACAGTGAATGTGAGACACTCATTTTGGGTCATATTCAGTCAGACATGTTAAAAGTGACAAATTTTCACTAGGCAGTCAAATTTTTAATAGTAGTAGAATGGAAATAACCAAATGTACAGTGTAACACTGCGCATGAAGAATGTTTCACGCCTAACCGCTACAACCTCACCACCCCCTTACCGTTTCAAACATCATTAAGAGCTACTGGAAAGACAACCCGTTTTGAAGTACCAGCCTTCAATTCCCACATAACACACTCATTCAGAGGTCTTTTATCACAAGTCGTGGGGTTAGTTTGAGAAAAGGCAAGTCTCTATCAGCACAGATCATGTCTGCTTTTTGGTAGGTGTTATACATAAATACATTTCTAAATGCTATTGATTCTAGTTGCCCCCTGAGGAGGCAAAGCAGTTCCAAGCAGACTTCTTTTTCCACCACGTGAAGTACATTCAAGCCTGGGACACTTGGTCACCGTCAATCCAGGATGACCAATGGGACAAGACAAGGCCTACTCGCCAAAGCCACAATTGTGCTGAAGAACATCCAGAAGTCTTTTCCCTCATTGAAAGACAGTGTGCTCTACAACATGCATAGCACAGCTTCACAGATACGGAGAACCTGGTTGTTTTAGCTTTTCTTGTCTTGCCCCAGCTTCTTCTCTGCGATCAAGTCTTTCTCTGATTCCAGAAGCAGAACTTCAGCAGCTGACAGTGCTTGGTTGCTGCTTGCACACAAAGTCCGAGATGAAATCGAACTCGTTTTGTCCGAGAAAAAGCTCAGGCAGCTCTTGAACTCGGTCAAGCCCGAACTCCAGCACCAAGGATGTCAGAACCTCCTCATCAATCAAGTCCATATCCATGACGTTGAGGCCCAACGCTGGCCCACCCATCCCCATCTGCATGCCTGCCAACTGAGTAGGACCCATTCTGTGCTGGACATTTCCCATGTGATGGCCGTTCATGGGTCCGTGTGGGTGCCCATGGTACTGGGTATTGAGTTTCTGAAGATGCATGCTCGCCATAAGCTGCTGAGATGCTGTAAGGCCTCCTCCACCCATATACTGCTGTGGGTGCTGGCTCTGGGGGTGCATATGATGGTGCTGGGTTTGAGGGTGACCCTGCGGTTGCTGATTTGGACCTCCGTACATCATATTGGGTTGCTGCATTTGGTGGGGGTGTCCGCCGCTCATCTGGCCATTGACTTGACCATTCATGACGCTGTTCATCACGTTCCTCTGCCTCATGGCCGCCTCCATGGAGCTCTGCGGCCCCCTGCTGTAGTGCATGAGCTGCCCGTTGGGAAGGGTCCGCAGACCGGGCTGGTGTCCGTGCGGAGAAGGGCCGTTCATTCCCATGCGATACCCATGCAGGCCTCCGCCAGCAGAGCCGTGAGTCATAGGCATCATCATGTGTTCAGCCATGCCTTCTCCACTGCAGAGATATGAGAGGAAGGGCAACAGTCAGGGGCAAATATTCAAGCAGGTTCTCAGTATCAGCTGACAAACACTTTCAGTTTCTTGAAAAACATCAGTAGTGAACATTATACAAATATAGGACTCCTGGCTAAATCCATCTGGCTTTAAAGACCAGTCTCACCAGTCTCACATGCTTGTTAATCAATTACGATTGACTTTTACTGATTACAGTTCATTCACTGCAATCAATCAATCAATAATTAAAAAATAAAATAATCAATATCTGTGTCTTGTTTTCTAGTAAAAACATCTACACATCCTTAAAATGAGATCCATTTACTTAAGACGCAAAATTACATCAAAATAATAAGAATTGTTTTCTGAAATTATATTATAAAATAAATTCTTTTTTCTTAACCTATTGGCAAATTGTTTCCTTTTTTGTGTGTGTTTTAAGCTTACAAGTTGCAAGCAATATTTTAGAATGTTTTATATAAGATACAAAATGCTTTTTAAGAAAATGTGTTTTCTTTTTTATTTATTTGTTTATTTTGCATTGTTAACAACACCGGTATAACCCATTATGATTGCAAGTTTAAACAAAGCAGATATATGATGACTTGCTCCTTACTGCAGTATTTCTTCTGCAAAGGGCTCATCAAGGAGCCGCCAGGAGGATCAAAACAATAATAGGCAGGGAGGTGGACAAAGTGTTCAGCAAACAAAGCCAACCCACTGCCAGATACATGTGAGCCAGAGATAATGACAAAACACACAAATGACTGGATCTACTCACATGACAGGGCGATGTTTGGAGTTTTGAAAATGTGTATTATATTAAACTAGATTGTACAAAGCAATTATAATTGAGTATTAATCTGTAGGCATATCAACTGGTTATGATCTCTAGATGAAGCAAATATACAACATAATGAATTTATCTTCCTAAATCATACAGTTTAGAACATGCAGATTACTTTCCTTTTTGTTTTCAGAACCAGTCCTATTCATTGTCATTAAATGTCCTGCCCAGCATTGTTGTCTCTTATCTCTTACATCAATAGCTTCAGGAGTGAACCAGAACATATGTTTAAGAATTCCTTACGATTTTTTGGAAGTGCACGGCTTTGTCTATGTCATCATTTGAGATTGAAATAAGAGATGAAAGGAATTGTCGTCTGGGGTCTACAGGAGCCTCACCTCTCTGTCTCTGTCTACATAAAACAAAGAATTCCTCCTCTGCTTTATACACAGATGAAATTTGTCTGTAAATGAAATATAGGCTACAGACTTTCACAGTCTCTGTCAGACCACAGAGAAACTTTCGTTAAACATCAGCACGTAGACTACTGAATTTACTGTGTATTTCGAGAAAAGTTGAAGCGTCTTCTACACTCACAAGCGTTATTCAGTTCGAGCTCTGCATAGCAATAATGCAAATATAAAATGTAATACAAATATAAAGCGTATATAGATGCAAACATAAAGAACACTTAAATACTGACGCTTAAGTATTACAAGTGTAGTATTATTAATGATATATTGTCTTACTGACCATTATTTTGTTTTTTAAGAAGAACAAAAGTCATACCACACTAGAGCAACATATTTTTGAGGTGTAAGAACATTTAAAAACCAGAGCAGAAATAAGAAGAAGAACACTTAACCTATCCAACCATATGTCCAGATATTTAAATATCGGCAATACGTCCTGATTTCAAAGATCCATGAACAAAAGATCCAGCCTTCACAGTGAACTCTATATAAAACACACATACCGTCAAATGAATCCTGTCGTAGTAGAGATGCTGTTTGCTGGTTCTCAGTCTCTGTAAAGCAGCGCAGGTATCTTCAGTGACTGTAGTCTCGCGTGCACGAGCTGCTGCTGCTGCTGCTGAGCGCTTTCTGGGTCAGCGCTGGGATTACACACACACTCATACATAAAGACGAGCAGAGAGAGGGGCGGAGCAAGCCCCGCCTCCCCTCTGCTGTAATTGGCTCGTCCTCTAATCACAGACGTCACTGGCCAATTACTCACATGGCCTTCAGTTTTATGTGCACTAGCAGAGAAACTCAGAAATCATGCATCAACTAAAACACGACTCATGAGTGCTGCTTGGTCGCTGATGTCTTAAAGGAGCTTGATATTGTTAGTGTTAAAATAAATTAAATTTGTTATTTATTTATTTAGTTTTTCTAATTTATCTCTCACTTTTCACCTGTGGCCTATTTACCTTTTAGAATTTGAAAGCAGTACAATTCTGTGCTGTAGCATTATTTATTTTGATGTCATAAAGACATATGTATTATATAGATTTATGATTTTAAAGGCTACTCAACTTTACTGAAGAGAAAGGATCAAATTACACTCACTTCAGACAGGTATTTATTTTTCAACTGTGTGCTGTTCTTATCTAAGGCACCTCAACAGAAAATGGACCTAAAGCAGGGCACAGGCTTTTGTCTCTTATGTAAATGGCATATTTACCATTTTAAAGAGAGACAGACTGCGAGAAGAAAGAAAACCTCCTGCTGGCGTGAAGCATGTGCAAATGGACTGACACCAGCACCGCTGTACTGCTCAAACTTACAGTACATAATATCCTCACACATGCTATACACTGTTTCTCATCATTTTAATTACAATTTGAATGACTTAGAGCTCATTGAAAAATGTTTATAAAACATACTATCTAGACATAAGATGTCATATTTGAAGAAGCTCAAATGCTAGATAAAATGTAAGTGTGATGAATACTCACTTGCCACAAAACACTTCCACATACCGTAATGAACTAAAAACAGTGAAGAATCATGTAGAAAACTCCTAGCAGGGAGAAATACCTCTATTTACTAATTTCTCCATTTCTAGAAAGGAATGTGGTGGGCATAAGTGTATAATCTCTCTCTTTCTTTCTCTACATTCTCCTGTTCTTCTATTGTCTCCTTTGTCAGTGTGTAAATTAAGCCTGATTCAGCCTTGAACAGTGTGTTCAGCTGACTTTAGCTTTGCACAGAAGCCTTTCGTCATTGCCTGCAAAAAAACAAAAAAACAAAAAAGCATCACTATTACTATTGCTGTTTTTTTATTTATTTATTTATTTTTTTGCGGTGGTGGGGGGGGGCTTTGTTTAGTCAAATTATTAAATTCTGTGCAAGTATGACTGATACCTTAAATTGCATGTCTTGTTGAAGAGATGTGCATTTCGTTTCCTTTGATAAACTATATGATTTATACTTTTAAACTTACATTAAAGGAGCCAAATCTAGGGACCAGAATATCAAGTATGGGCTCTTTGATTTGCGCCAGGAACTAATTGCCTAGTAACCACCCTAGCAACTGCATAGCAATGTCTTGGCCACCATCTACAACACCCAGGGCCAGTGAATTTTTCATGGGCCACCACTCACATTTTCTTCATCATAAAGTCTCCCTGTGACAAACAGAGAATATTTTATCCTAAAGTTGCTCCTTTTATGTAGGTGTTCAGTGCTAAAACCAATTTCTTTTGAAATTCCTTGTGGGGTGTCAAAATGTGTCAAGAGCTAATGGCCTAACTAATGCAATAACAAGATAAAATTAGTCTTTCTTCTAAATCTGGATATATTTTACCTCAGAGTATTGCAGAGGACCACAATGGCCCATTTAGAGCACACCATTTTATTCACATTAAAATACTCTGAAAAATAGCCTATGAGAAATTAAAGAAAATTTGTAAACTGCATAGCATTCACAGGTGAAGTGTACAATTTTTGTGCCACTAGCGGCACCAAATGGAAATGCAAAATGATTATTTACAAACAGGTTTCCCACACACCTCATCCTTCATCTCTCACATGGTTGGAGTCACACTCCATATTAATGGCATTACTTACATACCTACAGAATCTGTCTTATTGTGGACTCCGCATATATTTGACAAGGTAAATGTACACATACACATTTCACCCTTAAAGGAGACCTATTATGCCTCTTTTTACAAGATGTAATTTAAGTCTCAGGTGTCCACAGAATGTGTCTGTGAAGTTTCAGTTCAAAATACCCCAGAGATCTGTATTATATAATTTTGAAAATGCCTATTTTGAGTGTAGGCAGGAACAGGCTATTTTTATGCATGTCTCTTTAAATACAAATGAGCTGCTGCTCCCCGCCCCCTTTTCCAGAATAGGGATGTGCCTTTACAGCTCCCTAAGACACATCTGTTTGATTCTGTAACATGTCTATCATGCTGAAATTATGCGCTTTAAACCATATTAATTTAAACTTCTGATATAGGGTTTTCTGAGAGTACACATCTGAAGCATGCGCACAGAAAGTGGCTGTCACATGACATGTGAGTACTAAACTAAGTTCTCTTTCATGTCTTGTTGAGTTTAAACTGTCAAATACACACACGTTTATGTTAAAAACACCTATGAGTTAAAATAAATAAATAAAAAATAGGTTATGTCTGGGAAAGTAAACAGCTGGGAAAGAAATCACATGTTTATATTAGATCTGTGTGGCAGCAGCATAATATACAGTAAATGAATCAATAAATTCACTGCTCTCTTGTTTCCTCTGTGGTTGGGACTCTATATGTGACCCGTGCTGGCAAAATGAGTCGGAATACACACAGGCTAATTTTGAGCTACAGACAAAAAAAGTGAAAAATAATTTTTTTTTTCGAATTTCAGGGTTTCACAAAAATGAGTTAATTAAGCTCTTATCTAGCAATCCCAATGCTCCAGATCGTAATTAAACATCTAAAATTATCGTTAATTTTACATACTATTCCGACAAATCATGTATCACTTTGAAGGTCTTTTAATGGAGAATGTGAAAATAAAAATAACAAAATTTAGAAAATTTGCTCATTGTGACTCATTTTGTCAGAACAGGTCTCAAATAGTGTTCTGTGCTTGCCCAGCCAAAGACAGAACGGTTAGCATTCTTTGCTCCAACTTTTGCCATGGCATTAGAACTGGTACACCGTTGTCGCTTGCAAACACACAATGGCAGTGCCGTGGGTGAAAATGTGCAGATTAAGGGGCGGTAATATTATAATAAGATCTCCTTTCTACATCACAGGGGGAGCGAAATCTGACGCGCTCATTTTTTTCACAACCTTGCAGAAAAAAGCTTGCCAAAAAATTTACTGTGTTGTTCTTCTGTTCTTCTTTCTTGTTAAAAATGATTGTTTTAAAATCATGTTTTAAAAGTTTGCCAGTGCTAACATTATTGCTATTTAAAACAGTGGAAACTAATATTAGTTGGCTAGTCAAATAGACCAAATTAGTAAATGGTTTATAGACTGCATTTATCAACATAAACACTGTTTTGTGAACCTTGTCAATCCACAGCAAATGTGATGCAAATATGCAAACTAAACACACTTCTGAAAACCCAAGCTGATGTTCATTCATATTCATATTCATACATGACTGTCACTTACCTATTATTACAACACCATTCACTATACTATATAGTGATAGTCTTGCCTTCTTTTATCCTCTTTATTTATCCATATGACGTATGCAGTTTCCTGTGAAATCTGTCCTGATAGCTCTAAAATATAATTTATTATCATAGGCTCACCATAATGATTTAGGGTAAACAAAAATGAGGTTTGGAAGATGACTTTATGATGGACTTGCTCATTATTTAGCTTTAAATACAGGTCAAATCTACCTGTAATCTGTCTTTCTTAGTCTCAAACTCATGCCATTTCATTCAGTTCAATCACATCATGTCGCCAGGCCTCAACATGATTAATAAAGTTATTCCTAAACAATTACAGGCCACGACTAACAAAATGTCATTGGGAAGGTAATTACAACCAACAGGTTCAATTTGAGACTAGTGCTCCGTTTGACCTTCAGCATGGCAGAGTGGGAGAATGAAAGCACTGGTAGAAAGGTCACAGCGACGGACAGCCTCTTCTGACGCGTGTGGCAACACTGCAAATTATCCATAGCAATTTGCAGGTGGTGTGTGCAGAGCATTTCCATAACAGCGCCTTTATTTTCCCCTTCTCACTCTCTCCCTCTGACATTTCATAAAAACTGTCATGAATATTTTCACAGCTGTTTGGTTGTGTGTTTATATTGGTGTTTAGCACGCACACTCACAGGTCAGTACTGAAACCCACTGAGATAGATGTGGAGAGCAGAGCGTTTATGGAAACAAAGATGAATCAGTTGTTGTTTTTTTCATGGAATGTGGCGATCTGAGGTTTGGCTTTTGCGGTTTTTGAAAGTGAGGGTTGCAAAAAAAGGATAGCATTTCAGTAGCATTTCAAAGGAAGAAACATTAGTGTAATTACACCCTAGAGAAGGTGCTGATGGAGCATTTGCAGCGCAAATACACTTTGACACCAGTTTGTCTTAAGGTCCGTTCACACTAAGAACAATAACTATAAAGATAATGATATTAGCGTCCAAAACAGTGAACAAAATCGTTTGTTTATTCTCAGCGCAAGCTCATCTGCCACTTTAAATTCTCGAGCTTGTTTTAACAGGATTCGATTCTGATTAGGTGTCAATGTGATTCCAACGATATCGTTTATCTGTGCCTTTATCGTTATAGCTGTGGTGTGGCTATTCTTTAATATTGAGAACTATTTTTTTTTAAACTAAGTCTTTATTGTTATATTTATAGTTATTGTCCTTGGTGTGAACAGGCCTTTAAATCAAGTGTGAATACAGCAAACTGGATTCGTGAAAATACAATTATACAATTGCATGAAATTGTTATTTATAAAAAGATTCTTATGTCAGACTGTTGCAACAAAATGACCACTTGATAGATAGGAATGTGTATAATCTGCTTTAACACGACTTCAGTTTGTAATCAAGTGTGAATGCGGCAAACTGGATTTTCAAACACAACTGTACACAGCTGTCTGAAAATGTCATTGATCAAAGGATGCATTACATCATTAGCACTTGATAGACATGATGATGTAGAATCCGCTTTGACACCGGTTTAGTTTGTAATCAAGTGTGAATACGGCAAACAGGATTTCTGAAAGCACAACTGTGCACAGCTGTCTGAAATTGCCATTTATCAAAGAATGCTTGTGTCAGATTGTGTTTTAAAATTAGCATTTGATAGACAGGAATGTTGTTTAATCTGCTTTGACACCAGGTTATTCTGAAATTAAGTGTGAAAATGGCAAACTGGATTTCCAAAAGTACAGCAATACACACCTGTTTGAAATTTTCGTTGATTACAGAATTTTTTTTTTCAGCTTGATGATTGACAGAGCACCAGTTTTGCAAAATCATGTGTTTTCCTCTATGTCTTTGTTACGCAAAAGTATTTGCAGAATTTCCTTATGTAGAATTAAATGTATTTTGTGTACATACCCTAAGGCCCAAAACATATTCTTGAACACAGACATATCTAGCTATGCTACTGTAGCATGTACAGCAGGGGGGAAAAAATTATTTGATCCCCTGCTGATTTTGTACGTTTGCCCACTGACAAAGAAATGATCAGTCAATAATTTTAATGGTAGGTTTATTTGAACAGTGAGAGACAGAATAACAACAACAAAAATCCAGAAAGACACATTTCAAAAAAGTTGTAAATTGATTTGCATTTTAATGAGTCAAATAAGTATTTGATCCCCTATCAATCAGCAAGATTTCTGGCTCCCAGGTGTCTTTTGTACAGGTAAGGAGCTGAAATTAGGAGCACTCTCTTAAAGGGAGTGCTCCTAATCTCAGCTTGTTACCTGTATAAAAGACACCTGCCCACAGAAGCAATCAATCAATCAGATTCCAAACTCTCCACTATGGCCAAGACCAAAGAGCTGTCCAAGGATTTCAGGGACAAGATTGTAGACCTACACAAGGCTGGAATGAGCTACAAGAGTATCGCCAAGCAGTTGGTGTGATTATCCTCGGACTGGGTCTCCATGCAAGATCTCACCTTGTGGAGTTTCAATGATCATGAAAACGGTGAGGAATCAGTCCAGAACTACACGGGAAGATTCTTTTCAGTGATCTCAAGGCAGCTGGGACCATAGTCACTAAGAAAACAATTGGTAACACACTACGCTGTGAAGGACTAAAATCCTGCAGCGCCCGCAAGGACCCCCTGCTCAAGAAAGCACATGTACAGGCCCGTCTGAAGTTTGCCAATGATTCAGAGGAGAAATGGGTGAAAGTGTTGTGGTCAGATGAGACCAAAATCGAGCTCTTTGGCATCAACTCAACTCGCCATGTTTGGAGGAGGAGGAATGCTGCCTATGACCCCAAGAACACCATCCCCACCGTCAAACATGGAGGTGGAAACATTATGCTTTGGAGGTGTTTTTCTGCTAAGGGGACAGGACAACTGCATTAGCCGCATTAGCCAAAGTTCCAAGAACATTTCATGTTAGCTGGGTCTCTAGCAGGTATTAGCACAAACCTTCTTCTACTGTGGTCAGTTTTTTTTTTAAGATCAACTAATGTCAGGTTATCTAATGTCAACAGTTTGAAGAGGACCTTGCTGAGCAAGCTAGATTATGTAAACATGTTTTTAGCTATAGTAGTTAACTGAAGAACAACTTATCCAGTATGTACAACAATGTAAAGTATGTATCTAATCTAACTGTGTGTTCACACCGAACGCGTCGAGAGCGTCAAAGTGGCCGGAAGTCATTCATTTTCAATGTGAGCCGGCGACAAGCAGCGGCGAGAGCGGCGCGGCGCGTCTTGGCCGGCGAGAGCAGCGAGGAGAGTTGAAATCAGGTCAACTTTATGGTAATGAGCTATGACGCGGTTGGGCGGCAACCAATCGGAATGTAGAAGTCCACCGTTTGAGAGGAGTCCAGAGAACGCAGCCCTGTAAGCTTTGGTTCCGACCACATTAGTTCCCAAGCTAAATGGAGGAGAGGTTGATTATTGCTGTGGCGGGTTTCCCAGTAATCTACGACTTGTCCCTGTTTGCGTACAGGGACATAAATAATAATAATAATAATAATAAAAAAAAAAAAAAATGATGCGTGTTCCTGGTGAGTTGCTGATGTGCATTAACGTTATACATTTTCTGAAAATAAGCGGGAATTTCATGCTAATTTCAGCGCCAGAGCATGCAAAAGTGTTACTGCCGCAGAACATTTCTGACATATCGACACATATTGGATTAAACGAAAAACAGGTGTTGTAGAGAGCTGTGACAATTTTTTTTTTTTTTTTTTTTTTGTACATCTGATGGAGACCAGAGGTGTATGTGACATATTTTAAAATGAAAGCAGTCACTTCTGCCTTTTTTCCTACAAGGAAAAACAAAAGTGTTCTATAACTGGTCTAATGATATAATAGCATAATAGTCCCAGTTCACTTTTAAAACTTTAAATCAATTTTCTTGATTATACTTACATTAATTAATGTTTATACCTGATTATACTTAAGTGACATTTTCAATGCAGGACTTTTAGTTGCATCAGAGTATTTTTACAGTGTGGTATTAGTGCTTTATACATTATTAAGTAAAAGATCTTAATACTTCGTCCACACAAATTAATGTTAATGTTAATTAAAGATCAAGGCTAGTAAATGTCTCCTATAATGTTGAAATTAGACTAGCACTTAACCATGAACACAAAAGCCACACCACACAAATGGCTTTTAATTGGTTTATTTCGTTAGCAAACATGTAACTACAATAAAGTTATTTCCATCGATCAATTTTTTACTTTCACATTTAAAATATTCCATGAGGTTAACTTATACACTTGTGGTCAGTCTGCACAAGATCAACAAGCTTGTTTACTTTGCGGCCCCTTTAAATACAAGACAAGCATTCGATCTACATCAGAGCATCAGAGCGTCAGCGAATCTTTCTACAGCGTCGCTGGCAGGGCGGCCAGAGCGACTTTTGACGCTCTCGACGCCAGCGGTGTGAACGCATGGTAAGACATCCTGATGTTGAAGTCTGTGGTAACATGTGAGTTGTTGATTTACATATTTAATTGAGTTTCGACTAAAGTATGGGATGACAGGTTGAGCTAGCCAATTGGAACTTCCTCCTGTTTGGCTAGTTAACACATGTACACACACCAGCCTACTTTATCTCCAGTGCACGCTGCATTGTGTACAAAGATCTCTCCACACTCCATCTGTTTATCAGCTCAGGGGGTGGAGCCTCTCACCTGTTGCTTCAGGTAACCAGGATCAGGCCATGTTTGTGCCAGACTGCTTGAGCGTGTGTGTCTATGTGTTTGTGTTTTTGTGAATGTTTATAGCTGTTGTGTGTATGCCTCAGCATAGGCTGTAGATTCACACTCTGCTGTTACCTTGCCACAGTAAATGTGTGTGCACATGTGGTTATTTATCGATTAGGGGAACGAAAATCAAAGAGACACAAAACAAGGGAATGAGAAGCAAGGGGGATGGGTGACTCTCTGCATACCTGAGTCTCATGGTGTTAAAGTCATGTTTTGCTTCACTGGTTCCATTTGGCACCCCACCCCCACCCCTACCCCTACCCCTACCCCTACCCCCCCTTGAGTCTACCTTCCCCTACCGCTACCCCCCCTTGAGTCTACCTTCCCAAGACCGGACTCCAAACTCCTGGCTATCCATTACTTAATCATGATTATGTAGTTCCTTGGGACATTTCACTCAATAATGGAAATATTATTTACTTACCTCCATTTGGACTCATAAGGAGACTAAAGAACAATAAAAACACAAAAGTAGTCCATATGACTTGAGCACTATATTACTGTTTAATACAACCCGAATTCCAGAAATGTTGGGATGCATTTTGTAAATTTTAATAAAATGAAAACTAAAAGACTTTCAAATTACATGAGCCAACATTTTATTCACAATAGAATATAGCGAACATAACAAATGTTTAAAAGGAGAAATTTACACTTTTATCCGCTAAATGAGCTCATTTCAAATTTGATACCTGCTACAGGTCTCAAAAAAGTTGGGACAGGGGCAAAAAAAGGCTGAAAAAGCAAGAAATTTTGAAAAGATTCAGCTGGGACAACATCTAGCAACTAATTACGTTAATTGACATCAGGTCTGTAACATGATTAGCTATAAAAGGGATGTCTTAGAGAGGCTCTCAGAAGTAAAGATGGGCAGAGGCTCTCCAATCTGTGAAGGAGTGTGTAAAAAGATTATGGAATACTTTAAAAACAATGTTTTTCAACGTCAAATTGCAAAGGCTTTGCAAATTTCATCATCTACAGTGCATAACATCATTAAAAGATTCAGAGAAACTGGAGAAATCTCTGTGCGTAAGGGACAAGGCCGAAGACCTTTGTTGGATGTCCGTGGTCTTCGGGCCCTCAGATGACACTGCATCACTCATCGGCATGATTCTGTCATTGACATTACTAAATGGGCCCAGGAATACTTCCAGAAACCACTGTTGGTAAACACAATCCTCTGTGCTATCTGCAGATGCCAACTAAAGCTCTATCAAGCAAAAAGGAAGCCAAATGTGAACATGGTCCAGAAGTGCCATTGTGTCCTGTGGCCCAAGGCTCATTTAAAATGGACTCTTTCAAAGTGGAAAAGTGTTCTATGGTCAGACGATTCCAAATTTGACATTCTTGTTGGAAATCACAGACGCCCTGTCCTCCGGGCTAAAGAGGAGGGAGACCTTCCAGCGTGTTATCAGCGTTCAGTTCAAAAGCCAGCATCTCTGATGGTATGGGGGTGCATAAGCGCATACAGTATAGCACTATGAATGCTGAAAGGTATATAAATGTTTTAAAGCAACATATGCTCCCCTCCAGATGACGTCTATTTCAGGGAAGGCCTTGTGTAATTCAGCAGGACAATGCAAAACCACATACTGCAGCTATTACAACAGCATGGCTTCGTAGTAGAAGAGTCCGGGTGCTGAATTGGCCTGCCTGCAGTCCAGATCTTTCACCTATATAGAACATTTGGCGCATCATTAAACGAAAAATACATCAAAGGCGACCACAAACTCTTCAGCAACTGGAAACCTATATCAGGCAAGAATGGGACCAAATTCCAACACCAAAACTCTAGAAACTCATAGTCTCGCTGACCAGACGTCTTCAAACTGTTGAAAAGAAGAGGAGATGCTACACCATGGTAAACATGCCCCCGTCCCAACTATTTTGAGACCTGTAGCAGGCATCAAATTTGAAATGAGCTCATTTTGTGCATAAAATTGTAAAATTTCTCAGTTTAAACATTTGTTATTTTACCTATGTTCTATTGTGAATAAAATATTGGCTCATGTGATTTTAAATTCTTTTAGTTTTCAGTTTATTCAAATTTAAAAAACGTCCCAACATTTCCGGAATTCAGGTTCTATTACTGTATAACAACATTTATGCAGTTCATTGGGACAGTTCAACCAAATATGAAAACATTATTTACTCATCTCAAGAATAATAAAAACCACAAATGTAGTCCATATGGCTTGAGCACTACATTACAAGTGTTCTGGTTCAGACCCAAATTTAAGCTGTTACATTCTTACAGTACTTCTGCTTTCCACAAATATTCAAATTTGGCAATCAAAAATATGTGGTTTGACATCAGTGAAACAAAATAACATTGTTTCTTCTAACCAGTCTAACCAAAATAAGTTTAATACATAGAAGTGCAACTGAAATTTGAGAACTATAGTGCATGAGAACAATATCATTCACCATGCTTTTTAGGAAACTTGTTGCATTTTTTTTTTTTTTTTGATTTTCTTTTGTGTATCAACAAAAACATTTTTGGTGGAATGACATGATGATGAGTAAATGATGACAGAATTTTCATTTTTGGTTGAACTATCCCTTTAATAACAAATACCTTAAGACTTAACATGGCGGTGTGAGCTTACTGAGCTCATCAAAATACTCATCTGAGAGCAATTCCAACCACAATAACAAAATATCACTCTAAACACCACTTCAATATAACATAACTACCCATTCTACAGGGTGATTTGTATGACAACAAACGCTCATCTACAACGGCAACCCATGCAATCTAAGTTTGGTTGGCTTTGGTTGAGTTCAGTTGGGTCTGAGAGCGCTCACAGATGTTGTGGTTGCCCATGCATAGGGCGATGCATATACATTCAGAATATAAATTGTGCAGCTTTAAAGTTAACACGAGATCAAAAACGACCCTATTTACTTTCTTTATTTTGTGTTACTTTTCATTAATATTATTTTTGCAAACAATTAATCAGTGCACTTTATTCCAAAAAGAAATAAGTTTCTGTTTTCACAATCTTCCACTAAAATTAAATAACTTTTTTCACCTTTTGTTTTTTGGCTGAGATTAAATACTTGATATTATGCTTTTGTTGTAGGTTTGTTAA
The DNA here is from genome assembly GCA_039654775.1 of Spinibarbus caldwelli. NCBI lineage: Eukaryota > Metazoa > Chordata > Actinopteri > Cypriniformes > Cyprinidae > Spinibarbus > Spinibarbus caldwelli. Next base: position 30,801,233 of record CM077244.1, read on the forward strand.
TGTTCATTATTCTAGTTTCTTCAAATGTGTTCTGATTATGAAATACAGGTGAAAAGTCATGTGAAAGGAGACAGTGGCATGATGGGCTGATTGCATTGTCATTGTGATAATGTCCACTTATGGTGTTCTCAACCCATCTTTAATTCAACTTAAATGGGCCAAACTAGTGGAAAACGATGAACTAATTACGAAGTAAACAACTCACACATCACTTTGGTCCATAATCTAAATGAATGTGAAATGATTTCAAATATGAGAAAATCTGTAAGTGAGCCATTTTTCATTAAAATTATATCAACATCTCTATGTTGACACCTGCAGAACATTATTTATTAACTAATGGTTTGAAAACAAAATTACTGGTTGCTTGTTAAAACCAAGATGAAATGTTAATTTAAGGACAAAAAGAAATCAGTCCAAAATATCTGGATTAGTTCAAACGCTGGTGTACAAGAAACAAACACACTGAGGGAACTCATTTCTCATCTTTGAAGACACACCACATGAAGAACATACATGTTTTACTAAAGAACTAGAGATCAAAATGTCCTTTAAAGAATCTGAAATAGTTCAAGGCCCAGACAACACAGGAAATCATATCTTTAAAGCTGCTTTTCTGAGTTTTGCCGATATGCTGGTCTCCTCCATGCATTTCTTCTAAGTACGCTAGACGTGTCTCCTCGCCTCAGAGCAGGTTCTCGTTTCTCCCCCCAGGATCCCATTAGCTATTCATAGCACTCAAGGAATGTGGTTTCCCCACCCCATGATTTGTTTGCTCTTTCTTTTTTCCTCCTTTCTCTCCACCCTGGCTCACACTGTGTTTGTGCATGTGTGTGTATGTGTGTCTGTGTGTGTGTGTGTGTGTGCTAAGCGCTGGGCAAGACCGGCTCTTGTCCTGAATCTACATCTGGCATTCAGTGTTCATGTAGGTCAGAGGCTGGTTATGACACAGCGCTCAGTAAAGAGAGCTGGACTCTGCTCAGAGAGAGTTCAGTTGCAAAACCTTTCATGAAACATTACACAATACACATTTTGCTGTAGAGCGCTACATTACTTTCATTTAGAGGTTTTAGTAGAAAACAGTAAATTAATGTGGCATAATGTTTATTATCATAAAAACATGTCCCTTAATTGTTTTCATTAACAAAACAAGCAAATGTTATGGTGAGACTTTTTTAATGATTGTAAATTTGGATTTAAAGCAGATAAAGCATGTTTACTCAATGCCATTTTCAACTAAAAAAGGTACACTTTTTATTTGTTTTGCCCATTCACTTACATGACAATGGCATTTTGTGGGCCTGAAAAAACAAACTTGAAAATGGGTTTCAAAGTTCAAGTTTTTAATAATGATACCGTTATCGTTTATGATACCATTTAAACAACAAAATCACAAATTTGCGAAAACTGTGACGTGGATGCATATTATGTGTTCCGTCGGCAGAGATGGGCACAAATACATCAAAATGTATTTAAAATAAAAATGCTAAATACTGTGTGGAAAAAAATGTATTTAAATACAAATACAAAATACTGTGTGGGAAAATGTATTTAAATACAAATACAGTATTTTGTATTTTGAAAGTACACAAAATACATTTGAAATTGGCCATCCAGTGAAGTAACACTATTAAGGCCTGTTTACACCAAAAACGATAATTATAATGATAACTATTAGTGTATTCTAAGTATACAATGCAGTTGTGTCATCTGTCACTTTAAATGCTCAAGCTCTTTAAAGCAGAAATGATTCCGATTGGCTGTCAATGTTTTTCTCATTCATAATTTTTTGTGCTGTTATGGTTATAGTTGTGATGTGCTATCTGCTATTCACTTAGATTTAGGATGTACTCACACTAGGAGATCTGATCCTTGCTTGAGCGCGATTGACCCCAAAGTCCAGTTCATTTCACAAGTGTGACTGCTCTGTACCGTGTCCAGTGCGGTTCATTTAACCATGCCCTGGCCCACTTGAAGAGGTGGCTCAGGTGCGGTATACATGTAGTGTGATCGCTATCCGTGCCGGAGCATGGAACAGTTCATTTATGATTTTTGTATGCGCTATTGTTATCATTATGACAGCAAAAATCTTATTACTACTTGGATATCACACTTTTCAATTAATTTAATTTTGAGTACATTTAGATTTATAATGGGTCTGATTCTCATCTTATTGATGAACAGGTATTGTAGTTTGTGAGTAAAGCTGCAAATTCCACCATTAATCTCAGTTGTCTCTATAATAATCCTCTGATATCTGTCTGTTAGCGAAAGGAAAATCGCGCTTGGGCTTTAGTACAACGCAACTGTGCCTATTGTGAGTATGCCCTTAGAACATTTTTTTTTTTTTTAAATTATATCTTTATTATTAGCATTATAGTTATCTTTGTCTTGGGGTACACATACACACAGAAAGCTGCTTATTACTCATTTATCCATGTTTCTAGATTGCTCTGACATGTCAATAGCTCCTGCCCGCTAAAAGTTCCACAGATATATTTACATACCACAATGATATATAAATGATATACAAACCCGATTCCAAAAAAGTTGGGACACTGTACAAATTGTGAATAAAAACAGAATGCAATGATGTGGAAGGTTCAAATTTCAATATTTTATTCAGAATACAACATAGATGACATATCAAATGTTTAAACTGAGAAAATGTGTTATTTTAAGGGAAAAATAAGTTGATTTTACATTTCATGGCTTCAACACATCTCAAAAAAGTTGGGACAAGGCCATGTTTACCACTGTGTGGCATCCCCTCTTCTTTTTATAACAGTCTGCAAACGTCTGGGGACTGAGGAGATAAGTTGCTCAAGTTTAGGAATAGGAATGTTGTCCCATTCTTGTCTAATACAGGCTTCTAGTTGCTCAACTGTCTTAGGTCTTCTTTGTCGCATCTTCCTCTTTATGATGCGCCAAATGTTTTCTATGGGTGAAAGATCTGGACTGCAGGCTGGTCATTTCAGTACCCGGATCCTTCTTCTACGCAGCCATGATGTTGTAATTGATGCAGTATGTGGTCTGGCATTGTCATGTTGGAAAATGCAAGGTCTTCCCTGAAAGAGACGACGTCTGGATGGGAGCATATGTTGTTCTAGAACTTGGATATACCTTTCAGCATTGATGGTGCCTTTCCAGATGTGTAAGCTGCCCATGCCACACGCACTCATACAACCCTATACCATCAGAGATGCAGGCTTCTGAACTGAGCGCTGATAACAACTTGGGTTGTCCTTGTCCTCTTTAGTCCAGATAACATGGCGTCCCAGTTTTCCAAAAAGAACTTCAAATTTTGATTCGTCTGACCACAGAACAGTTTTCCACTTTGCCACAGTCCATTTTAAATGAACCTTGGCCCAGAGAAAATGCCTGCACTTCTGGATCATGTTTAGATATGGCTTCATTTTTGACCTATAGAGTTTTAGCCAGCAACGGTGAATGGCACGGTGGATTGTGTTCACCGACAATGTTTTCTGGAAGTATTCCTGAGCCCATGTTGTGATTTCCATTACAGTAGCATTCCTGTATGTGATGCAGTGCCGTCTAAGGGCCCGAAGATCACGGGCATCCAGTATGTTTTCCAGGCCTTGACCCTTACACACAGAGATTGTTCCAGATTCTCTGAATCTTTGGATGATATTATGCACTGTAGATGATGATAACTTCAAACTCTTTGCAATTTTTCTCTGAGAAACTCCTTTCTGATATTGCTCCACTATTTTTCGCCGCAGCATTGGGGGAATTGGTGATCCTCTTCCCATCTTGACTTCTGAGAGACACTGCCACTCTGAGAGGCTCTTTTTATACCCAATCATGTTGCCAATTGACCTAATAAGTTGCAAATTGGTCCTCCAGCTGTTCCTTATATGTACATTTAACTTTTCCGGCCTCTTATTGCTACCTGTCCCAACTTTTTTGGAATGTGTAGCTCTCATGAAATCCAAAATGAGCCAATATTTGGCATGACATTTCAAAATGTCTCACTTTCAACATTTGATATGTTATCTATATTCTGTTGTGAATAAAATATAAGTTTACGAGATTTGTAAATTATTGCATTCCTTTTTTATTCACAATTTGTACAGTGTCCCAACTTTTTTGGAATCGGGTTTGTAGAAAAAGTTCAATCGATTTACACTTTATATCATCGCCAACATATACAGTCATATCACCATAGCAAGCAGTAATGATTAAAGTTTAATCAACACATTTGACTAGCCATTTTATAAAACCAAAATCTGACCAAAAAAAAAAAAAAAAAAACCTAACAAGACTGACTAGTGCTAATACTATGTTCCCCTTGCTAGTGCTCTTTTTTACCTGCTGGGACAGGAATGCTTTTTTTCCCACAAAAGCAAGATCACCATTTTTTTAATGTTAAAGTCATGCACATAGTAGTGCAATAATCATTTTAAGCATTTTGTATAGTTTATACACAGCAAAACAGCATGTATTTGACTGAAAATCCAGAATCATCAACAAGCTAACAGATAGCACTGTGAATGATGATATAGTTGTCAACAAATAGGATGCTTTATTTCATTCAAAATTAAATATCTTAAATATCTACGATTTTGGCTTTAATAAGACTTTCCCAGGAAACCTGGCGTCCTCCACGATTCCTATTCTTTCCAACAGCAAAACACTTGAATGGGACATGCTTGTAATCAGGACTTCTGAAATTGTAAACAGGAAATTTTGATAGCACACGAAGGCAGTATTATTCCTTATTTCCTTACAGGAATCCAGAAAAATTCATTACCCAATTCTAGATGGAGTCATACAGCTGCAGCTCACATGCATGAAAGTGGCATGTCTGAACTAGCTGATACAGGAAATCAGCAGTCTAATAAAGAGGTTGATTGGCAAAAAGTATTTTATGTATTTTGAAAATACAAAAATACTAAGATTAAATGTATTTAAATACAAAATACATTTGATTTTTTTCAAAGGTATTTAAATACAAAATACAAAATAGTATTTTGTATTTCAAATACGTATTTTAAATACTCTACATTTATTTGAAATACTGCCCATCCCTGTCCATCGGTATGTGCATAGTGTTTCTTTACAAAATAACATTGCAAACTACTGGCCTGTCATGCTTAATACAGTGTTTTTAGTCATTTTTGCGGATCTGTGTGAACGGGAATTTTGACAACATTGTTGTCTGTTTTAGTACATCGTTGTCATGTAAACGCACCCTTAGGGTTTAGAGTTATAAAAGTAATTTACAACAAAATAGTAACCTATTTTTTCACACTAAAATAATGTTAATATGCATATTGTTTACATCTTTGTCTATACTATTAAAACAGCGAGTATTCAACATTTACCATTTTAAGTGCTTTAACTTGCATAAGATTCTCTTTAAACTGTCGCCATAATAGTAGATGAGCTTAAAGTAAAAAATAGAAATAGAAGAAGAGTGCCTACGCATTTACATTATTACCACTATAGTATCCATTTACAATGCTGAGAACACAGTGGATACTAAGGTTGCCATATACAGTACAATGTCCTAAACAAACAGTATAACATGTCCTAACCAGAGTCCAAACAATGTCTCTCTGAATGTGAAAACACTGCACAATGTGACACAATTCAAGCAATCAGAAGATATCTGATGTCTTGTGTACAGTCATGAGGAGTGGGATTTTGAACCAATGAGATTTCACTGTGGGTGTGGCTACCCAGCATGATGATATGGAAAAAGAAACCAAGCAATCAACAACATGTCCAGTTGCTTGTGGAGGTAATTAGTGGATAGTTAGGGAAAAAAAAAAAAAAAAAAAATCTGACTCAAATACATTGTTACCTTAAAGCCCAAAGTATACCTCAACATTTTTTTTTTTTTTTTCTCAAAATCTTGATTTAAACAAAGTTGCTGGCTTTTGAAAAGGAGGTTGCAACTTTATTGTTGTAGACAGTATATTGTGATCTTGAAGGTGTGATACGTTTCAGTGACAGCCAATGTAACTCAAAGACGTCTGCACTGCAACAGAATGATGTGTGACAGATGTCAACTAAATGGTTTGTGCCTGACCAGTGAAATGGTGAGCATTGTACAGATTTTCTCATAAGAAAGTCGAGATCAACACGTGTTATGCTGAAATGACAAGAAAATCATGATCATGAGAAAAGAACAAAAATGCTCATGAGGGAAGGCACTTAGGGCCCAGGTTTGATTATAAAAACTTCCCCTTTTGTATTGCTCAAACGAAGTTACACAACATGTTACATGTTTTTATGCTCGAGTGAACCCTGAACACAAATATACATTTGTGTAAAAGTGAAACTAGCTCCCAGAAAACAGTTGCACAGATAAGAAGACTTTCAGTTCTTATCTAAGATGCACATGGCGAATGCTGTGGTTTTGTGTTTTGTATTAATTTCATGTTATTTCTACATCCATCATGGGAAACAGTATATATCCCCCCAATAAAGTAAATGATTGACTTTGCTGTCGGCCACATGCATATTCAGAGAGAGAAGTGCACTGGGTGCAGACTGTGACTGAGCACGTGCAACGAGCGTCCATGTTCCTGCTGGGCGAGATAGACAGATAAAGACAGCACCACGTGAGGAGGAGTGGGGGAAGTGGAGGTGAACAGCGATTGACAGCGAGTGTGAAAGCAGGCACGGTTAAAAAGCCAAAGACACACAAGACGGCCAAGAAACAAGTTGTGGCTTGGGACTTTCTATCCGGTTGTACTGCAAACAAACAGCACACACTTATATGTTTCTGCACACCTGCTGCATTTTGCTTCTGCTCCTCCCCATCAGCTCGCTTTTACACAGTTTCCTTCAGCTGTACCTAGAGAAAGCCGTTAGGCCGCTGCTTTTCTTCTCTTCTTTTCCTCCAGCCTCCCCCTCTCCTCAACCATAGCATCAGGTCCTTCCGTCAAGCCAACACACACACACACACACACACACACACCGTATGGTTCTACATGCCAGGCAACCTGATATGTCCTTTCTCAGAAGAGCCCTCGATGACTCCGAGCACTGCTGCTGTCTCACATTCAACATAAACACATCTGTAAAACACCACAGCTTGCACTAATACTGCGGCCTGACCATAGCAAATAAACCTTACGTGAATCATTCCATGTCTCTTTTTGCTGCTTGGCTAAACTCCCCTTACAAAAAATGACCAGTGTTGGGCTACTTACGAATTGTAGTCTGTTACTGATTCCAAATTACATGACAAAAAGTAACATAATCCATTACATTATACATTTTAGGTAATGTAATCAGATTACTTTTTTGATTACTTGTGACCTAACTCTTTTTTCACATTGATTTAAATAAAAGAAAATCAATAAAGGGTAATATTGTACCATATTGATATAAAAATACAAAAAGAGTGAAAATATATTCCATTTGTTGTTTTTAACGATATGAAGTGAATTAAACATTACGTCAAGGTTTCCTAAACTGGTGTTCATGAATTAAGTGCAGGGGGTTTGTGACATAACAACAATCAAAATAAAAAGCGTACTAAAAAATATTTGATATGTTTACCTGCATCTCATGTGACCATTAACCAATGTCAGAGAACCGTGAACATGCAAATGTGCTATTAGCTTAGTACCTTGAAATCTGAGGGGTTGTCTTAAAATCACGAGTTGTCAACGGAGACACACTGTCGTTTCCACCTGTGTTTCAAATGCATCTCCTGTCTTACTTCACGCTCTATGTCACTTTTACTGGAGTAAAGCGTGTGGCACACAGATACTATTAAATGAATAAACCAATGTTACATGGACTATGAGTGAGAGGGAAAGAAAGTCCTTAAAGTATTTGTTAAAAAGATCAACATATGTTGTGTTTTGTGATGGGATACTGGTGTGCCTGTGTCCCACTTGACTTCTTGACCAACTCAGCCAGCAAGGTTTCTTTGGTAAACCACCTTCACCAGAAAGACTATGCCTGTTGATTAGAACTTATTTGTTTATTTATTTTTCTGGTGAAATAAATGGCTATGATCCACCAGCTAGACCAGTTCTAACCAGCATAAACCAGCACAGAAATTCATGCTAAGGTGAGCAGATTTTTTCTGTCGTGGTTACTTGGAGTTTCATATCAATGATTACCATATTCAAATTATATGAATACAGTACCAGAATTGGAGTCTTTATCTTGTGGTCTTGCACTCAACTGAGACCCCTTAAGTCCATAAAAAGTGTCCTTGTGGTGCATACACATCTTGTCAGACTCATTTAAATTTTGAGTTTCCAACCTCTAAAAACTGTTCACATCCTGTTGTAACTGCAAGATGGCAACTCTCAAGTTTATGAAAGCTCCACCTTCTCTGACATGACCATTATGACATTTTATAAAAAACTTCCAAGTGGAAGCAAATAGTAGTAGAAGTTTTTACCGTTTTGATATGTCATTTTATTATAACTTTGCATATAATGTGTTGCCTTTGTTCACAATTCTAGGAAAGAATTCTTCACAACTTGGAGGTGAATAATACAGTGAGTCAGTATTTTGCTGTCATCCCATGCATCCATTCCAGAGTTTTGAGGGACATACAACCCGAATTCCGGAAATGTTGGGACATTTTTTAAATTTGAATAAAATGAAAACTAAAAGAATTTCAAATCACATGAGCCAATATTTTATTCACAATGGAACATAGATGAGATAACAAATGTTTAAACTGAGAAATTTTACAATTTTATGCACAAAATGAGAGTTGAGACGGGGGCATGTTTACCATGGTGTAGCATCTCCTCTTCTTTTCAAAACCAGTTTGAAAACGTCTGGGCATAGAGGTTATGAGTTTCTGGAGTTTTAATGGTGTTGAAATTTGGTCCCATTCTTGCCTGATATAGGTTTCCAGCTGCTGAAGAGTTTGTGGTCGTCTTTGACGTATTTTTCGTTTAATGATGCGCCAAATGTTCTATATAGGTGAAAGATCTGGACTGCAGGTAGGCCAGTTCAGCACCCGGACTCTTCTACTACGAAGCCATGCTGTTATAATAGCTGCAGTATGTGGTTTTGCATTGTCCTGCTGAAACACACAAGGCCTTCCCTGAAATATACTCTAAAACCTTTATATACCTTTCAGCATTCATAGTGCTTTCCAAAACATGCAAGCTGCCCATACCGTATTCACTTATGCACCCCCATACCATCAGAGATGCTGGCTTTTGAACTGAACGCTGATAACACGCTGGAAGGTCTCCCTCCTCTTTAGCCCGGAGGACACGGTGTCCATGATTTCCAACAAGAATGTCACTCGGCTGACCATAGAACACTTTTCCACTTTGAAACAGTCCATTTTAAATGAGCTTTGGCCCACAGGACACGACGGCACTTCTGGACCATGTTCACATATGGCTTCCTTTTTGCATGATAGAGCTTTAGTTGGCATCTGCAGATGGCACGGCGGATTGTGTTTACCGACAGTGGTTTCTGGAAGTATTCCTGGGCCCATTTAGTAACGTCAATGACAGAATCATGCTGATGAGTGATGCAATGTCATCTGAGGGCCCGAAGACAACGGGCATCCAACAAAGGTCTTCAGACTTGTCCCTTACGCACAGAGATTTCTCCAGTTTCTCTGAATCTTTCGATGATGTTATGCACTGTAGATGATGAGATTTGCAAAGCCTTTGCAATTTGACATTGAGGAACATTGTTTTAAATTATTCCACAATGTTTTTACGCACTCTTTCACAGATTGGACAGCCTCTGCCATTCCTTACTTCTGAGAGACTCTGCCTCTATAAGACATCCCTTTTATAGCTAATTATGTTACAGACCTGATGTCAATTAACTTAATTAGTTGCTAGATGTTCTCCCAGCTGAATCTTTTCAAAATTTCTTACTTTTTCAGCCCTTTGTTGTCCCCGTGCCAACTTTTTTGAGACCTGTAGCAGGCATCAAATTTGAAATGAGCTCATTTAGTGGATAAAAGTGTAAAATTTCTCCGTTTAAACATTTGTTATGTTCTCTATGTTCAGTTGTGAATAAAATATAGGCTCGTATGATTTGTAAGTCTTTTAGTTTTCATTTTATTCAAATTTAAAAAACGTCCCAACTAGTGCTGTCAAAGTAACGCATTAATAACACGTTAACGCAAATTCATTTTAACGACACTAATTTTATTAACGCGCGAATAACGCAGCGTGCATTTTCTGTTTGACCCATGGCCTAGCCTGTAGTTGGAGAAATGGAGATGCACAGTGTTGCCAACTTAGCGACTTTGCAGACCCCTTTGGCGACATCCCCCCCCCCCTTCAAAAAAGCGCCTAGCGACAAATCTTTAGGGGTTGCCCAAACCTTATATAAACTTAATTTCTGAGACTCGCTGGTATTGCGCACACGAGCGTGAGGTCTTGTTGTCCCAGCGGCGTGCACACACCCCTTTCTTTCTCTCTCTCTGTGTGTCTACTCTGTTCAGTGCACCGCGGGCGGTAGAGAGGAGCAGCGCTTTTAGTAAAACACAGATATTATGTTGCTTCTCTAATTTTACATGCAAGTATAGCCGAAATCACAGCACAGCTATTGTCTTTATCTTATGTGTATTTGATTTCATCAGGCGACGGCTCGATTATTAGGATTTTTGTGCAGATTAACGTCTTGGAAGGGAGAGCTGTTTATGTAGCCTAGTCTAAATGGGTCGCGTTTCAGTCACTATTTCATATTCCTTCCGTTGTCTGACAACAGAAACAGTGAAATATACCAATGAAAACAGTTTTATTGAGAATTTAGCTGCATCAAAATACAGTATGTGGGCACAGAGAGGCAAACAAATCTAATAATAAATAATAAATGTACATTTTGCATTTTCAGAAGCTGCCCTGTTGTGAAAAAATGTAAACAGGTTTGAGTAAGTAAATTGCTCAGTGCAAAGAAAGAGAAGTAATGGGAACCTGGAATTTCTTTTTTCATGTGTCTAATAGACATGAACAAGTTCTTTGAAAAACATCTATAACCTTTGAAACATGTCTACTCTTCATGCTCTATGTTGATTATGGTTTCAATAATAATAAACATACATTTGCATAAAGCATCCATATCTGTCCATGCCCATGTTGATTAGAGTATTAAAAACTTGAAAAGTATTAATTAAGTTGTGATTAATCACGAGTTAACTCATGACAACCATGTGATTAATCGTGATTTAAAAAATAAATAAAAATAATAATAATCGATTGACAGCCCTAGTCCCAACATTTCCGGAATTCGGGTTGTAGACACAAATAACCGTTGGACAGCTCTGAACTGAATTTCCACATTGTTATCCAGTCTAGTAATTCAAATTCATTGTTATCTAACTCTAGTAATTCAAATTAGATGTGAACAGTATTGATTTGGGTCTGGGTTCACTTTAGGCATTCTACAAACTATAAGCAACTCTGGTCCTCCAACACACATTCTACTGATTATAAGGAACTTTGCAATTACAAGTCAACTTTTTCTACTGACCTTGAACCTAACCTAACAGTCTACTAATGAGGTAATTCTCTAATGAGGGTTTCTTGTTGAGAAAACAAACAAACAAACAAACAAACAAAAAGTCCTTAGTTGTTCATGAGCTGGTTTAAGCTGGTCCTGAGCTTTTTATAAGATGGTTATGAGCTGGTCCTCAGCAGGAGCTAGTTGCTTAGGACCAGCACATGACCAGCTTAAACCAGCTCAAACCAGCTCCCATGCTTCAAAACAAACCCAACCAGCATATGCTGTTTTATTTATTTATTTATTTATTTTTCAACAGGGTTAGTTGGCATGTAGTTACAGATTTACTTATAGCCAACTGAATTTCTAATGGGGACCATCAAAATTAAGTGTAACCAACCTCTATCATGGCTCTGAACGGCTTTTTAGTAGTATTGGGTCCAATTCCACCTTGTCAAGTCGTAGATTTAGTGGGAGATGTTTATTAATGTGATTTAATATTTTATTCAATTATATGTTGTTACTTTTTTATATATATTTTATGTTAATCATGACGTGTATTTGTCTGTGCTTTCCACATAAGTCCATCCGAGTCCAAGTTCAGTCATAATTGCAGTCCAAGTCAGAGTCCTTTTAACCACTTTACAGAACATGTCCAAGCTGCTCCTTGGACTGAAAGCATTTGGTCTGGGTCTTGGGGTTTTATGTTTAGATATTTTCACTGGATGTTGAAATTATTTTTTTTTTGCAGTTTTCAAAGGATTAAAATGCTCTTATGCTTGAGGACTGAAGATGAGACCTTACTTAGTATCCTATTAAATGAGCAAAGGAGTGACGTAACATGTACGATGTAACATGTCACAATGAGGTCAAATGTTCAACTGCTGAAGCAAGCTTGGTTTTTCCTGTCTTCCCACACCCTTCTCTCTCTCTCTCTCTCTCTCTCTCTCTCTCTTTCGCTCTCTCTCTCTCTCTCTCTCTCTCTCTCTCTCTTTCTCTTTCTCTCTCTCTCTTTCTCTCTCTCTCTCTCTCTCTCTCTCTCTCTCTCTCTCTTTGGCTGAGTCACTCTGACCATTGCTGCTTAGGAACGAGTGGATTCTTAACGGTGTCTCCATGGCGACCCTCCGGGGAAGGTCACAGTCTGGGCTGGGAATGTTTGAAGGTCTGCTGGAAACACATGCAGCAGAGAGCGGCTGATCTTTGCCCTGTCTGCTTGTTTTTAGGACACTCTGTGTTTTTATCTGCTCTTTAACTCATTGGCTGTTTGTTCAAACAAATATTCCTTAAAGTCATTGCTTCCCACCATTAACCTGAATATAGGAGTGTGTTACTCAATCCTATTTGTGAAATTACGGATTAGATTGTGACCAAGTCAAAAAGATGAAAAAATCTCATCTCGTGAAACTGCAAAATTCTGTGAACTCAATGCCAAAAGCAGGTTACAGTGCAAGAAGAGATTGTGTAAGCCCTGTCAACCTTGTAAACA